>SNQJ01S0132444.1:43945-54599 GCA_010110895.2 Picea sitchensis | reverse complement strand
TGTAACAGAGCGCTGCTCGATTGGAGGTTGCCCCCTCGAAGAGGCCTGTGAACATTGCTATCTGAATCAAGTGCTATTTCTGTTCAAGTGCTATTTCTGTTGCTATTTCGTATATCATTTCTATGTATTGTGAAGATTATGCTCGATATTTTACTGTTATTCTGTTATTTCTAGCATTTCGTTCCTGTTCTGCATATTTTATATATCTGGTATCTTGCATGCACATTCTTAGAGTGTGTGTGCACTCTTAAGAATGTATGCGCATTCTTTTGAATTCAATTTTTTGGGGGTAAGATTGACAACATGTATGGTGACTTGGTTTCCTCATATTTAGGTTCAAGATGACAAACCTAGTGGTTCAATTTGCAAATTGATAAAAACCTCCATTTTTGTGAATACCTCTCTATATCTTTGTCTTTGATGTTATTTTTCTATAGGCTAAAAAGTTTAGTTGTTAATGAAACTAAAAACATAGATAGAATGGACTATGAAAATTATATATATATTTAAAAAATTAACATTTACTATTTTTAATCTATTTTTTTCTTAGCATATATCAAAATGCTAGAATACATACCCTCTCTTATTTATACTATAACTTTTTGTTGGCTTAACCATTTCTAGGATGTCTTATATGCTGCAGTAGAGGAGATCTATATCTATGATCTAAAAAATAAAGGATATGTTGACTTTGATAATTTTTAAAATATATAAAATTAATATTATAAATTTCCAAAGCAAAAGAAAAGTGGGTTCTCTATAAGTATACAAGTTTTTGGAATGAAATTAAATCATTAACGTACTCAACATGTGCACAAACAAAAACATATACCTTATATTTTGTTGGAAAAAAAAGATACCACTTTTAGAAAAAAATCAAATTTGATATAGTTATTAACAATTTCTATGAATTAAAAATGTGTATTTCAAAAACTAATTCAATTCCCTATGTTTCATCTTCTTACACCATATTCAAATTCATTGTAAAAATATCTTGAACTCCAAGTTAACATATTGCAATTTTCCCAGGTTTGCATTGTCACTAAGCGTCATTAGAGACCATCATTAGTTTGCACTGACCCATATTTTAGTTCATCAAACTTGATTTTAATGAACGTATACATGTAGTATACCTAGGGAGGTAATATGCGATACCTAGGGAGGTACTCAATGAAAATGTGGTTATGTATTATTAGTGGAAGTGATTTAATATATGAGAATGTGGTCATTCAATATTCAGTTCTAAAATGAATACCCAAGATGACTTGAAAAGTGCACATGGAAACATTTATAATTGTAAATTCAAATACCAAATGGCTAAAAAAAACTTGTAATTGTAAATTCAAACAATTCAAATAGTGCACAGTGAACCATTTGTAATTGAAAATTCAAATAGCAATATGACAAAAGTATGAAAATATGGAAATTCATAAGCCACTAACTGAAATTCAATGTATCATCTTAGAATTATAGAGGAAAAAACCTATTGTTGGCTGTCAGGGCTAGCACCTACCTTATCTCCTACGGAGCTATGTCATTCACAAACCAAGTATTAACAGTGCCCGCGTTCTTCTACTGTTCATTTGATAGCGACGATCCTGCATGCCCTTCATGATTTCCTTTCTGGTCATGAATATGGACAAATTGGTTCGGGTTATGCTCGTGAATATTGACAAATTGGTTTGGGATCTGATCACGAATATTGACAAATCGGTTCGGGTTTTGATTACGAATATTGACAAATTGGTTTTGGTTCCGATTCTGATCATCAATATTCACAAATTGGTTCTGGGCATGAATATTTTCGAACTGGTTCTGTTGATGTATATTCTCAAAAAGGTTCTGGTTGGCAAAGTAATAATCCAAAGGAGCTTTTGGATCAGGAACTTGTCTCCAGAATTCATTCTGCTGGCCAGTGTTTCGAACTTGTTGCTGCTTTTCTTCGAACCGTTGGGCATGACTGCTCTGGAATTGGTTGTGAGGTTGTGCATTAAAATTGTGTAATTGGGTTCTTTCTCCTAGAGGTTGGACACCGGGTGTCTTCAATTGTTTGGGTGGAAACTGTGGAGGGACATTCATGGCTGATGATAACGTGGGGCGGTCGTAGGGATTAAATCGATTCATTCTTACTGCAGTAATGCTCGGCTGTGCTAGATTCAATAACCACTCTATAGATTTTGCGCCGTCTTTGAAGTCCAAGAAATTCATGAGCTGTAACATAGGATTCGTTGCCATTTCTAATTCTTTCTCCTAGAGGTTGGACACCGGGTGTCTTCAATTGTTTGGGTGGAAACTGTGGAGGGACATTCATGGCTGATGATAACGTGGGGCGGTCGTAGGGATTAAATCGATTCATTCTTACTGCAGTAATGCTCGGCTGTGCTAGATTCAATAACCACTCTATAGATTTTGCGCCGTCTTTGAAGTCCAAGAAATTCATGAGCTGTAACATAGGATTCGTTGCCATTTCTAACAGCCAATCTACGGTCTCTCCCCCTTTGTTAAATCCCAGCTCTCTGGTAAGCTCTACCAAAGGTCTGGTTTCCCTGGGCAGTGACAAATTTACTGTCTGTCCAGCGTTCTGCGAGTCCAATTC
Source organism: Picea sitchensis (assembly GCA_010110895.2). NCBI lineage: Eukaryota > Viridiplantae > Streptophyta > Pinopsida > Pinales > Pinaceae > Picea > Picea sitchensis. The sequence goes on along the minus strand of SNQJ01S0132444.1, from coordinate 52,003 downwards.
TTGTTTGAAATTTAATATACGCTCAGATCCCATTCCCATTGTTGATAACCATCCAATGGTTTGTCCACCGTTATCATAGCCCATCTGTTTTGTCAGGTCTACCAGTCCCTTCATATTATGCGGTAATAACCAACCCACTGCACGTCCGTGAGATCTCAAGTTCAAATCATTTTTAATGTCATCCAACTGTTTAAAAAAGTCAAGAGGTATTTTCATTCTCAAACGATCTCTATTACGATATATGACTTCCTGCGGCTGCTGCCCCTGGCGTACACACCTTCTCTTAGGGTTTGCGACTTCCTGCGGCTGCTGCTGCTCCTGGTGTACAGACCTTTTCTTCGGTGGTGCCATATCCAGTACAGTACAATCTGCAAGTAAAATCCGAATTCGCCTGAACCCACGAATATACGAACGACACCGAGTATGTCTCAACAGAAAGGGCGCGATACTGTAATATAAAGCGCAAAGGCGAGGTATAAAATTTGGAAAAGATGTCGCCGATATTAATATGAAAACTGCCCAATATGATATCGTTGACAACAACAATGGACGGTTCTCAAATAGAATAGGTGGACCCTTTCTAGTCGGTATGTTCGGAGATTCAATATTTATTTTTTTTGGATTTTTTTTAATTATTATTATAATTTGGTGATATTATTATGGGTGGAATTATAATTTTTCATTCAATATTTTTTTAAAATTATTATTGAAATTTGGCAATATTATTATTGGTGGAATTGTAATTTTTCATTATTTAAATTGCAATTTTGAATGTATAAATAGATTTAAGGGTTTAAAAAATACTTATTGGTCTTAGATTTTGAAAGTATAAATGAAATTAGGAATCTGAAAAACACTTGTTGCTCTTGAATTAGACAATCTTGATAACTAATATTTGCAATGGGCTCTCTCAATAACTAATATTTGTGATTTCAATAATTATTCTAAATTTTTGGATGGATATTGCCCAAAACTAATAAAAAAGTAAAATCCAAAAATATTCAAAAAATAGAATATTTAAATTATTAGGCTTGGATTGGACAATCTCATTAACTAATATCTGCAATACCAATGAATTTTCTAAATTATTTGTTGGATTGTGGGCAAAACTCATAAAAGAATAAGCCCCAAAAATATTCAAAAAATAGAATATTTAGACTACTACTTCTTATTATCACCCTAATATCAAAACCATGACTTGAGATCAAAATCATCAACTTATCACCTAATCTATGAGTTTGTGTATCAAAAGGCTTATGTAGAGTTCTAGGCCATGGTCAAAGGTCTACATATGAATTTTGTTTCTCTATTGGTGGTGGTCAAAGATTGAGTGTAAGATATATGTTTCTTATCACCAAAAGCATAGTTGTAAGTTTAAAATAAGTGTTGTTATTCCTCAATCCATGGTTTTAGGGTCTATATTGTATAGGCAAGCTCTAAACTATGATATAAATTCTACATATGGAATCTTTTCCCTATCCAAGGTACATTTTTTTTTAGGATTGGGATAAAATAATCTTGTTATTATGCACAAGGCATGGTTTATGCTAAAAGTCATGAATATATCACCTAATATACTATTTTGTGGGTGAAAAGACATGAATGGAGTCATAAACCATGGTAATTGGTATATTGGTGCAACTTTTTCTTACAAAGACCTGAATATGTTTTTTATTTCAAAAATATGATACAATAGGGACATGGGACCTTAGACCATGGTATGTATCCTACATGTGAAATCTTTATCCTATCAAGAATTTGGTGTTCAATCTTAAGGATTATAAGCAACATGAATGGTTATTATGAGTCAAGTCAACTCAACGGGAAAACCATTAATTGAACCCTTAATTCATGATTTTGAATCTTATAAATAATCTTTGATGATAAGAAATACAATCCAATCCCTATAGTTGGAATATCTACTCTTTGAGAGAACTATTTTCTTAATTTCAAGGATATGGTGTAAAGGTTACCTCTTATGCCCAAATACATGGTTTGGAGTTAAACTTAGCTCAATAAATCCTCCTATGATGAAGTTTGGGCATTAACCACTTTTCAAGATGTTGATGCTTCGATATATGCTTCCATATATACCATGTAAGTTGACTTGATAACCCTGACAATTGTTCTAATCAATGACCACCTTGTGCAAGCATAATGACCACTTCTCTGAGGAACGAAACCCTAGTGGGGTTATAACACTACCTCTCTTTTACCAACCCATTTCTCCTTGGATTGGTTTAGAACTTAAAAGTAGGAATTTAGTTTATAATCTATGACAATGGAGTTTAAATGGCATGTGTAAGGCCTTAAACCATTATATACATGTGTTATAAGTAATATCTTACCCTTATATGAGAACTACAAACTTAATCTAAAGGATTTGGGAAAACACACATCCTTATTTTTGTCAAGCCATGGGTTGGGACCAAAAACCATGAATTCAATTGTTAATAAATGGTTTTGGATTTGGTATGCCATGAAAAGGTTCTTACACCATGATATATTCCTTATTGATGGAATGCTTTCCTTTATGAAAATAATATTTTCTCAATTTCAAAGACTAAGTATGATAAAAATGCTTCCATTATTTTAAACTAAAAACTCGTGATTTATCCCTTCAACCTTACTTTGAAAACTCGAAATACCTACATAAAACTATGAATAATGGAATAAATATTCAAAATATAATACTTAACATATAAGGGTGTCCATGCCTCAATAAAAACAAATTATTTAAACTAACTTGTTAAATAGCTTCACAAATAAGGGTAGTGTATACCAAAAAGGCAAACCAAGTCAATTTTGAACATTATTATAGGTGTTCTTAATAAAGTCAATTTTGAAGATTATTATGTCAAATTCCGTTAGCTCAATCAGTTAAGGTGTGGGTTTAATTTTCTAGGTGACACAAGTTCAATACCCTTATGGTGAGTTTAGTCGGGAGGAGACACCCAAAAATCCAACCATGTTAAGGGTTGGTGCGACCCAGACCGTGCAGGAACATTTATAAAAGAAAAAAATGAAGATTATTGTAGGTGCTCCTAATATGTATATACAAATCCAATTATAACTTCTTAGGGTTGGAAAAAGCTAACTTATATCAAATCAAGTTATTAGTTAACTATTGAATTTATGCATTTTCTTGAAATCTTTCACTTTTATATATGTGGAAGATTGGAATAATTTTTTTTTTTTTTTTTTTTACTGGCGAAATCAATAACTCGCGATTCTCGTACTAACAGGGGGTCGATTCTCGTCTACTACCTCTATAACCTCCAAGTTCATCCACACAGCCCGCAAGCATGGGCCATGGGTAAATCGGGGTGAAAATCCAACTTGAGACCCTTTTTTTACATATTTCCTTCCATTTACATGGCACTTGCCAATCGGTCTAGACCCCTGCGGGAGGGATTAAAAAATATTAATTTTAATCAATTAAATTTCATTTTATATTAAAAAATTAATGTTATATTAACTTAATATTATTAATTATTATTTTTTAAATAAATATAATTCAAATTTCGAAATTATTTTATCTCTAAATTATTAAATTTATAAAATATTAAATTTATTAAAATTTATTATAAATATTCTTGGGGTATTGGGTTACAAAGTGTGGAGAGTGGACAACCAAGAGGACCAAACCTCCTTATGGACTCATATCCTCAGCTTGAGGGTGGCTTGTTGTTGAGAGAAAATGGACAAGAATGCTATGGCTAGGAGGAACGTCCTTCGTATGTAGCCAGTCGGTTCTACCATTAAAAGATAAGTCTTTTATTCAGTTTTCTATGCTAATTTTCCTTGTGTAAATGTTTTATTTGAATGTTGTTGAGTATGTGTAATTTACGTTGCATTCATAGTTTTTTATTTATTGTTAATTGCATGAGTTTTTTAGCATGTTTCTTGTTGTTAATTTTATCTGCATAAAAACATATTAATTGTTTATTTATTCTTCATTCGTCACAAATACAATCTATCATATTAATTGAGAATTTGTTTAGTACTGATTTGGTCCATCTCTGCATCTCTCAAGACCTAATAATTTGCAATGGTGTAATGAAGTGGTCAAACTACAACTAGATGACTTGTATGCATGGGCTAGGTAGTAGTTTCATAAATTATGTGACATCTGATATCCTCGTTTCCAACCAAATAATAAATTTTCAACTTTTAAATGACCATGAAACCGACTCTAATCATAGACCTTTAACCCTAACTCTAAAATTTTCCATGCACATGATCCAGATTTTATGAACAAAACAAAATGAAATACAAATATATAATATTATCACAGACATATGATGAATAATAACAAAGATACAATAAAACTTGACTTCTACTCAATAAAGAAATATGCTAAAACTGTAAAATGCAGACTTAAAACAATCTTGCTAGAATGGTGGTGGCTTATCTCTGAGAAGAGATGTGACAGTTGTGCTCATTCGCAAGAAGATGATTACAATGAGGCTCCAAAGGCTTTTTTACATCAAACATGAATGTGAAAAACCTAGACATCCAAAAACCTAACCCTAAAAGATGAAGCATCAAAATTCATGTGGGCCCCATTGGGGTAAGTTAGTGCATCAACTTCCCGGGGTCGTAACTTTTTCATATGATCTATGTTTTAAGCAGACGATAACCTGCTAGAAAGGTCTATTCGAGGAATACAAATTATGTTGTCACACTTTTGAATTTATCTACAATGTGACTGTGGCAAGCCCAAAATACGTTGTTTAGGGCCTCAAAACGACCCTAGAAGTTCATGACTTAAAAATATAAGAAACTAACTGCCAAGATAAAAATTGCATGTGAGCCAGTTGGAATAGGTGACTAGCCACCGATATCCACTTGGATCAATCCTCCCCCCTTATGAAGATATGGTATCCATTGCATTGAGTTCCCCCATCAGATGAGGAAATTTCTGCTGAATTTGGCCTTGGGTGAGCCACTTGCCTTGGTGCAAGAGTTTCCCTTCTTTGACAACCTGATAAAGATGGAGCTTATGTTGGCAACTTCACTTGACCAGTGTGGCCGCTCTTTGATCAGCGGATTCTTGTTCCATGCAGTGAGGGTTGAGCTATGTTGGTGTCAATTGTTCTACTATCTCTGAGGTGTCCAACAATGGTGGAAAATATGGTCGAAGGAGGTCCACATTAAATATCGGGTGCAACCCAAGGAAGGGGGGAATGTTGAGCTCAAAAGCATTGTCATCCACAACCTTGGTGATGGTTTGAGGTCCATAGTGGAGTAGATGAATCTTTTGATGGGGCTCTGTGAAGCATTCTTTCTGAAATTCTAACCAAAATTTATCTCCTACCTGAAACTTGTGTGGCACCCAGTGTTCATCATGGCGTTGATTATACTTGGCATTAGACTTCTGTAAAATATCATGAACTTGTTGGCAAATGTACTGGATCTATTCAATGAACTGAGTGGATTTATTGACTTCAGTTTGAGCATGGGATGAGTCCTCCTGTGTGTCCACAAGGGGTAGTGCAACATCCATGCGACCCAATGGTTGAAATCCCAACTCCACCTGAAAGGGGTTGTGGTCAGTTGAGCTATGTATGGATCTGTTGTAGTTGTGTTGAACATAGGGAATACTCTCATCCCATGTGTAGGGATGCTTCAAATTGTACATGTGCAGTATATGCACGACCATTCATTTGACGACCTTGGTTTGGCCATCCATCTAGGAGTGGAAGGAAGTGGATTTGGTGAGCTTGATGTCCAGTAGTGACCATAGGCTCGACCAGAATGTGTTGGGGAGCCAAATGTCTCAATATGAGATGATGGTTTCTGGTATCCAAAAATGCACCCACACTCGTTCAAAGAAGAGCTTGGTCATGGCCTTTGTTGTGATGCTCTTCTTGTAGGCGGTCAGAGTCACCATTTTGGAAAAGCGATCAACAACCACAAAAAATAGTCATTTCCTTGCTTGGTAGATGGAAGGCCTGACATGTAGTCCAGTGAGATGGATTCCCAAGGCCTATTGGGAGTAGATAGAGGGATGTACATTCCTTGTTTCTTAATGGTCGGTTAAGAAATGGTGTAGGCCATGAAGGACCTAATATACTCACTGACATCCTGTTGAATTTTAAGACAACAGAAATGTTGTTGTAGCACTACCACTGTCTTTTCTATGTCGAAGTGTCCTACCACCCGAATGTAGTGGTCATCCAAAATAAGCTTCGTGAGCTTGCTTGATGGAACACAGAGATGGCCCAAATGGCACACCATCCCATCCTAAAGATGGAAATCGGTGATAGTTGTGTTTGCACCTAGCATCTAATAGGTAGTGGTGAAGTCAGTATCTCTCTCATATAGTTGGGGCCATTCGAAGGTCTCATGGCTGCAAGAGTTTATCATCGTGGTGAGGGTTGGAACTGGAGGTCGGTTGAGGAAATCAACAATGATGTTGGTGCTTCTTGTCTTATACTTGATGTTGAGATCGAACTACTTCAAGTATGTGGACCACTTTTGATGGCGGTCATTATGCAATTTACCTTGTGTCTGCATGAACTGCAATGACTTATTATCAGTTTGGATGACTGTCTCCTTCCCGATAATGTAATGCCTCCACTAGCAATAGGATTACACAATGGAGTACATTTATTTGTCATAAGTAGGGTACTTAAATATGACATATGATAGTGTCTCACTATTATAGGCCACATGGTGTCTGTGTTGAGTGAGAACTACACCTACAACATAGTCTGAGGCATCCGTCTTGATCTCAAAGGGTTGTTGCAGGTTGGGTAATGAGAGCAATGGGGTTGAGAACAAGCCACTACAAGGAAATGATGCTCTAGTAGAGGTTTTTGCGGACGCCCCTATAAAATTATCCCAAAAATCCATTTACAGTGGATGATATTAGAGGAGGTGAGTGGGTGGAGTTTTTAGCGGATGTTTTTACACTGGTGCTTTTATAAGTACATAATGAACTGATGTATTTTATACAATAGGTGCATTGGTTCCCTCAAAACTAGCGCACCATAGCAGGGTTATTTCAAATAAAGAAAAATATTATTCCATGTGTTATGGAAATAAGGATGCACCGAGAAATAATGATGCACCATAATAGAGTTATTTTAGAAAGCTACAGTGCACAACGTAACACTAGAAGAACCGATGCACTATTAGTAGAGTGCACAGTTATATGTTTAAATAAAAAATTATTTACACACCAATGTAGGATTGTGTCAAAAAATATATTCCAGTGCACTCCATTGTATCATGCACACTGGTGCGCACCAGTGCTCCAATGTGAAGCATCATGTTAGGGTTAATTTAAAATTTTAGGTGGTGTTCTATGTAAAACCAATCGCACCGGGGTTTCTATTATTATATCGCACCATGTCATGCTTAAACAAATGTTTTCTCACTATTGTAGTTTTTCAAAAAATGTACGGTGGTGTGCTATGTAGTAGTATACACACCGATGCACACACATGCCCGAAAACACACATATCGTGCTAGGGTTGTTGTTTTTTTTAAAGTATAACTGGTGTTCTCATTGAACATGTATGTCCGAGTGCATTTTTTCATCATATGCACCAAAAAAGGGTTTTATAAAAAAAAAATTACCTATGGTAAAAATCATTTTTACCATTTTCAGTGTTGTAGAGCTCAAAAGCACCGGTTCAACCTTTTCCTATCTGAAGCACCCTTCCATTAGTGCTTGTTAGGATATTTAGACACTTAGGGTTTAGTTAAGATCTACTTGGTCTAATGTGTCGTTAGGTAAAATTGTATTTCTTAGTGTGTTTCTTTAGTATGCATTACTATGCATTTGTAGTTAAGAAATCTGACTGTCACAATACGTTCCCGACATAGAGTGATCTGACGGTTCATACTCTTCTCAATCTTAACGACCATTGATCTGTGGCTTAACACCCGATTGGTCCATGATCTCTATTTAAAGAGCATGGAGGGTCATTTTCCGATGATTGATTGTGAGAAACTCTCTTGTAAAATCTCTCTGTTATATTTTTCTTTGCATTAATAAACTGCTCCAAGTGGTCGCGTTGGCTGGGGCCGTGGATGTTTCCCCGT
>SNQJ01S0132444.1:18164-39630 GCA_010110895.2 Picea sitchensis | reverse complement strand
TGTGTGTGTGTGTGTGTTATAATATGGTGTTTTTTTCTATTGATCATGATGATGATGTTCTTAATTTATATGTTGATGTTGATGTGTATATTTTTAGGTCATGTTAGATTTGGATGTTAAATGTGCTTGATAGATGTGTATGTTAATTGATGTTTGTTAGGTGTGTGTGATGGTGATGTTAGGAAATTCTTGCCTTTTGTTATATGTGATCACAATGATGATGGCCTATTAAATTATTAGATATGTGTGCTAGCTAATTTATGGTGTTTATATGTGTTAGAGGTATATATAATTAGATTATGTTAGCTAGCGAATATAAATGTGTATTTTACATGTTGTTTATGTTTTTTATAAGATGCTTATCATCATCATGTTTATTTTTATAAATTACAAAGTTCAATATGGTTGAAACTATAATTATAAAATTGAAACTAGAATTTTATAGATAGTTCATTATACATATCCATTCTAACTATTTTTTTTTTTAGAAAACAAATTACATATGAATAAATATTATTTTCCATTGTACTAATTACTCTTTTTGAATAGACTTTTCTACACTAAAAAATGTTATTATAAAAAAGTTAAGATCTCCAATGATAAGCATTATATTGTCTTTAAAATTTTGTGGATGCAAATATTCCTACTGTTATTTTTGTCATTATTTTGTAAGTTGATTGCTACTAAATTTTAACATGATACTTCATTAATTGTGGTTTTACTCAACATTGGGGGCATAAGTTTATAAATATTTTCAAAATAAATGATAAAATTATTTAAACTAACAAACACTACTTTAGTTAAAAACCAAATTATCATAAAATCATGTTATAAATTTATTTTTTTAATTATAAACCACATTTTTTGTTAATATTACTTTTAAATCTACAAAATAAATGAACATAAACTCAGTTTTTGAATCATCATGTTAACATATCCTCAAAAATGATGTATTATTAAACATGCATATCAACCATATCATTACATCTAACTATATCAACATAAAAAGTAGAATTTCATATCCCATTAAAAGTTCAACTAGACATTTAACATTTTACAGGATTTCAGAATTGGAAATACTTAAAGAAGATTAAAAATTTATAATTATATGCAACTACATATAAATATGTTCAAATAACAATCATTCCATTCAATCACAAATACTTTGAAATATAAACACATTACGCATCAAATTGAATGTTAACTAACTAAAATTGTTCAAAGATTTGTTATAATTAACTTAACATTTCCCGTGTGAGAAGATGAATAAAAAAAATATAATTAGTGAAATAAAGAATATAACAAAAAGATACAACAACAATTTTAAAGATGAAATAAAATGTGTACATATGACTCTTTGTTTTCATCACCCTCATTATCTTCCTTGCTTGGCATGATAACACTGTTGTTCTCAAAAATATGTTTTGATCTAGGGTTGTGTCTTAATACAAATCACCAATCCCTATCCAACACATCTGGCTTAAAACAACACTTGGTTGCAGTTTTTTTGGAAAACATAAGGCTCCTTAGCTTCAGCCCACATATTTTTAGAGTTGATACGTATCACCCCACTATCATGATCTTCCTTTAAATTATTCCAATCAAAAGTGTCCCACCACTTGCACCTAAAAATAACACATTGGAAAGAAGAGAAGTCCACTCAAATGATCTCTTGTATCTTTATGATATAACTTAAATTCATTTTTATGGTGTTTTGATCACAGTGGCTAGCATGACTAGATTGGTCGAAATCAAATTCCACTCCACGGTCTTGTGTCATGTGTCCATCATTGACATCCTCTCTACGAAAATGGTGTCCATATGCCCACATAGATGAGAAAAAATGCACCTATAAAAAAAATGAACAAATCACAGTGTCAATATGTGTCTAATAACCTCACCATTAAAATATAAAATAATATATATGTACTTACAATTCAAATGTGCAATACAAAGTTAAAATTTATGTACATAAAAATATTATTACCTAGTTGTCGCAACCAATCCCTATGTTTAGTGCATCCTCTTCTTCACGCGGGTAATGACTAGATGCACCATATTTCTCTCTGAATTAGTCAGAAACCCAACTATTGGGGAATATCATTGACATATTTTCTTTTAAATGATTAGGATAAGGCATGCTTCTACCATTCAACCATCTGAATTACTTCCTGTCACTTTCCCATTTCCTCCTCTTGTGTTCGCACAATGCGACCCATGACTGTGTTGCCTTCGAATTCTAAAGAATGAATTTACTGATGGAATCAATTTATGAATTCACTGATGTATTCATGAAATAAAAACAACATATAGTACATATGATATCATGAAAATATACATTATGAAGTTTAGTGTGACTAGTTACTATGTAGAAATTTGACAAACGATAAGTCACTTACTATTTATCAAGCACCTTTTTCCATTAGTTTGGAGAAGCTCCCCTTCTCTTTTGTCTTCATCCATTTCATTGTCCCAAATCACTTCTCTTAGTGTGTTTTCGATATGCTTGATGTACTCACTGGCATAATAGAAAGACTCATATGATATGTACACCTTCCACAGACCCCTCTGGTTTTTCCCTTTGACGAACACATCCTTTCAATTTATTCATGTACCTCTCTAAAAAAAACATCCAACAACAGGAGACCACCCCGATTAATTCAACCTCATCTACTAGGTGAATTAGAAGATGAACCTACAAGTCCATGAAACTTGGTGATAGCTCCTTCTCAAACATACGCACAATCTCAGCTATCTCTTGACACCACCGTGGAATTATGGCCATATGGATCTCCTTTATGTGATCCAACATACAAATGTATATAATTTAGATATAGAACACCTTAGGTCATGGGGGATTTCATGGTTCACACACCCATGCATGAGCAGAGGATAATGACACTACAAAGTAAACACATAAAAAAATAATTGTGTTTTATCCCATGACATAAAAAATAAATTACAAATAATAAAATCATATTTTTGGCATACATCGTACCTTTAGAAGGTTCAAATGGTCATGTGATTTCAACCTCGACAAATGGTCTTGACACACAGTGAATCAACGTTGTAGGGAACACCCATATAAAGAAGGCACCTTTACACCCAATATAACTTCCTTTACCAAAGAAAGATATTCTTTCTTCAAAATCCATGGGACATCACCTTCTTTGAAATACCAAGAGGGGCTAGCATGTCCTCTACTTTCTTGTCTTGGCCAATGTTTATTTTTAGTTTTTGAAGAAATAAGATCTCTCCTCACAACCAATGTTTCACATTCTTTCGATGATATCTGCCTCCATAAAGAAGATGAAACATTTTTAAATATATGCATGGGATATAGTAAGTGGGAAATATTAAGATGCTCCCAATAGGGGAGCTCATAAGAGGTCATAAAAGATAGATTTCATTTTCATCCCAATGGGAAATTTCTCAACTAATGTGTCGAATAAATCTAGATCATTGAACATAGGCTCCCCATTTGAATCAAACATTTATATAATATCCTTCTCCTTCTCTCTCTCATATGCTCTAATCCATTATCTTGGTGTCATTATTGTAGGCCTTTGGGTTCTCTCTAGTTTACCATTGAAAGAGGATGTTTCTCTTCTATAAGGGTGTTATTCTAGGAGGAATACCCTCAAGCAGTCATACACTGGATTTTATAGGTGGTTCAACAACCTAGACTTTAGAGAAGGTCCAAAACATTTACATCCATGATAGTCTTTAGTTACAAGACCTATGAAATTATTGTATATACATATCATGTTAGCGTTTAAGAATAGAATTTCAATAACAACAAATTAAATATGCAAACAAATATTGTTATGTATATAAAAAATAAATAAACATGTTAATTACCAGAGAAAACTCCTAAGCTTGGATGATCATGTGTGGTGTAAACACATATGCCATACAACGTAAAACTCCTTTGTATTGCGATGGGTCTTGATACATCATATACATGTATCCCTCCCCATAATTCCTTCAATTCATCTATCAATGGTTGTAGGTAGACATCCATATTATTCACTTGTCTTCTACCAGGGACTATAAGAGCCAACATAAGATGTTCATTCTTCATGAAAAACCATGGGGTGATATTGTTATTGATCACTACTACATGCCAAACAAAATAGTTAGTGTTTTGGAGGGAATATGGGTTCATGCTATCAATTGTTATGCTGAGTCGTAGACTTCATACTTCATCCTTAAATTTTTATGGTAGTGTATTCTCTATATGATTCATGGTTATTGAATGTGTTGGGATTCACATAACTCCCAAATAATTTTTGTGCAAGGCATGCAATCCCTAAAACATAGCTAATTATTTGAATAGAAGAGACTTTGAATCCTTGGGATTATAGGCATGTGCCTCAATATCTTATGAGGAGGACCATGCGATTTACCATTTTTATTTTATTTATGGTACTTGTCATGCCCACATTTTGGACATATCTCTTTATCTGCATATTCTCCTCTATATAGAATACAATCATTCATACATGCATGATATGATATATACTCAACACCCATCATTTTCAACAACTACTTTTCATCTTCGCATCTACCGGGAAAAACATTATCACTAGGAAGAACCTTATCTTTGAATATCCTGCAGTTAGTGGGAAATAGAAATGTACAAGGTCATTTGATTTTTATAAAAGAAACCATTTCTAATTTTGATTGTGTGACAAGATTTCTCAAAATTAATATAAGGCACTTACAGGTCAATTACCTCAATATTGTTGAGAAACATGTGTTTGACATGCCAAAATTTGTGAGAATGATGGCCTAGGGTTTGGAGAAATTGCAAGCTAGGGTTTGACAGTCGCGATCACAACAAAGGACAACATGGTGACAAAAGGGGGTGGTAATGGAACCCCCTCATACAAGCAGGTAGTGGTGGACAGGGGGAAAGGCACACGAGGTGTAGGTTTCAAAGAACTAGTGAAAAGCACCTCGGGATCAAGACTGGAAAAGAATTAGGAAAGCAACCAAGAAAAAAGGGATTGCATGGGGGAAGAAGCCAAAGAAACCCAGAATGATGCACAAGAACCAACGAACCCCAATGGGGCAAAAGGGAGCAACTCATGTAAACCTAAAACAACACTAATACCCAAGGTGATACCGGAAGACCCACAAACACAACTCTTCAAGGACCAGATGAAAATGCATGCACTAATTTGAAATTTCATGGGTTTCTGGCCCACAAAAAGAACGTTGTGCAACTGGATAAAATATCAATGGAATCCAAGTAGGGAAGTAGAACTCCACCTGGGTTCGAAAGGATTCTTCACAAAAGTATTCTTGAACTTCGAGGATAGGGACAAATTATTTGAGGGGGGGGCATACTTCCATGCCTCAACAAGACTGTACATGCGACCATGGAAGGAAAACTTCTCCCCAGAGAAAGAAACATTCAAAAATGTACCCATCTGGCTAAGGCTTTACTCCTTTCCGCTAGACTACTAGCTGACCTCCACCTTCTCTGCAATTGGGAACAAACTTGAAAAATATGTGAAGACATAGGAAGAAACCCTAAAAGGGAGATACACATCTATGTAATAATATGCATAGAGATGGATTTTTTGGGGGCACTCCCATAAGCCATAATCTTGGAATTCAAGGATGAGGAATGGATACAAAGCATCGACTACAAGAATATCCCATTCAGATGCAAAATAGTCCATGAACATGGACACCTATTCAAAGAATGTCCTCTCAATAAAAAACAAGAAGCGTAAAACACCAAAATAAAGCAGGATGAGGATGGGTTCATAAAGCTGAACCATAGAAACAGAGAAAACAAGAAACCAAGTAAATCCCCAACAGGAAGCAATCTAGAAGCTAGGACTAGAACATAAGGGCAGGACATGACCAACAAAGGGGAAGAAGGAGGAAAGGAAAATACAAGAGCTAAATAAGCTAGGGAACAAGAAACAAATGAGAACACAAATAGTCCAAGCAATAAGATGGAACAAGGGGTTAGCGCAACTCTTATGGACAGAGAAACCAAATATTAAAACACCCCATGCAGGAGGCAGATGGAGACGTGGAAATGACACTAAGCGAGGTAGGTACGAAAGATCTTGATCTCATAGATATTGTGAAAAGGGAAGTAATGTATCTCCCAAACATACTCGAGCAATGGAAAAGGTAGGGAGTAGACAATGTACCAGCGAAGCAACTAGATTGTATCCAATACCTCTTTCTCCTACTAAAGGAAGAAAAATCCAGAGGGCTCAAGCTCACGCACGGGGAGATAGGACACCTAGGAATCAAAGAATGTGAGGGACAACCACAACTCTCACCCAAGAAGATGAGAAGGAAGAAATGTAGGAAATCAAATAGCGTAAACCTACAATAACTAGGAGCTCTGCTGATAAACTCTGGTAGGATAAAAAATATCTTTCCCAACTCCCCCCCACATGTTTAAATAAATATTATAACATGGAATATTAGAGGCCTAAACAACCCATGAAAGAAAAGAATCCTTAAAAAAAGACTGAGGAAGGAACAACCGTACCTCTGTTTCATCCAAGAGACTAAATGTAAAGTAGACAGAATGGAAACAATCAACAAAAAACAATGGAGCAAGTACAAGATGTTGGTTTTCGAAGGACAATATATGGTAGGAAATATTCTCACTTTGTGGAACCCATAAGTGATGAATCTACTAGCAGTCCAAGTCTCCAGACACACACTTTCGGTTAACATGCAAATCATAGGTAACACAGAGGTGATTCTATGCACAAATGTGTATGGACCCCAGATGTTGGAGGAAAAGAGAAGAATGCTCCTAGACCTAGAAAACTTAAAAGACCATTCCAAAAACCTCTACTGGTGCCTAGTAGGGGACTTCAACATCATCATGACACTTGCATAGAAAAAAGGAGGCACTGAGAGATTAGATAGAGAAGCAGAAGACTTTTCATCTTTCATTGACACAATGGAAATTGTGGACATCAGAACCAGTAATGGTCAGTTCACCTGGAACAACAAACGGATAAATCAACATCAGGTAGTGACAAGGTTAGAAATATTCTTGGTATCGAAGTCCATTATTCTGTAGGGTTTAACTTTAGACTACAACATCCTGCCCTTGGGGGATTATGACCACTGGTCAGTCCAATTGGAAGCAAACTTCCAAACCACACCGAAGAATAGACCCTTCAAATTTGAGAAATTTTGGATCGAACATCCCATCTTCAAGGAGAACATCAACCAATGGTGGTGGGAGGAACAACCAGATAAAGGAACAAGGATGTTCAAATTATATAAGAAACTCAATTACATCAAACATTAAATTAGGGAGTGGAACAAGGAAATGTTTGGAAACATAAACCAAGAAAATAAAATATTGAAGACATGAGGAAACTCTAGGAAACATGCAGAGAAGAGGGCTATACAGAGGACCAGAAAAGGGAGAAGATCCAAATGAACCAGGAATGGGAAGAAATATGCCAGCAGGAAGAGAATCTATAGCACCAAAAGTCCAAAATCAGATGGCTAAATGAAGGAGAGTGGAATACCAAGTTTTTTCATAGAACAACCATTGCTAGAAGAACCCACAATAAAATTCTGAAAATTCGGGATCAAGATGGGATCGAGAGAGAATCCCACAAGGAGATTGAAAATATACTGGTAAATCACTTCCATGGGATAGCCCAGGAACCCAACCAAGACTGAGCGGAGGCCATACAAAGGATAACTTAGCACATCCCCAAGATATTTACCAAGGAAAAAGACATCAATCTAAACAAACCCATCTCTAAGGAGGAAACTGACCAAGTGGTCAAGGAGATGTCCAACGGAAAGGCCCCAGGTCCAGATAGTTTCATAGTGGAATTCTTCAAATCTTGTTGGGAAGTGATCAAACATGACGTTTATGGAGTGGTGGAGGACTCCATATGTTCGGCCTCCATTTTGAAAGCGCTAAATGCCACAATGATTACTCTAATCCCCAAAGAAAATTAAGAAAGGACCCCAGACTACTACAGACCCATATATTTATTCAATGTGGTTTAAAAAATGATCTCCAAAGTCATAGCCAATAGATTGAAACCTCTCCTACCCACACTGATTTCACAGGAACAGGCGGGTTTGGTAGAAGGGGGACAAATTTTGGACAACATCATTCATGCCCATGAGATGACACACCCACTAAAAATCCAAAGGAGAGGGGGGATGACAATCCAACTTGACCTAGCAAAGTATTATGAAAAAATTAGTTGGCACTATATGGTCAAAACTCTGGAAGCCTTTGGCTTCGCACAACACTCGATCAACTAGATTGTTAACCAAGTCTCAACAAAAAGTTACTCACTCGTAATCAATGGAGCCCCAATTGAACCCTTCTGGCCTTCAATAGGCATCATACAAGGAGACCCGTTATCACCCTTCCTATTCATCCTGATGATGGAAGCACTCAACAGAAGCATAAAAAGTGCAATTGCAGCAGGAGAAATAACAGACATCAAACCTTTTGAAAACTGCCCTACCTCCATGCACCAAAAATTCGTTGATGACACCTTACTCCATGGCACACCCATGGTCAAGAAATCCAAATCCTATAAAAGAATCTTAGAAGATTTTTGGGAAGCCTCAGGAGTGGATATCAATCACTCCAAATCCATGATCTATTTCTTCAATACCAACCCTGCAATTCAAAGGAACTTGGCAAACATCTTGGGTTTGAACTCAAAACACTCCCAACAAAATAATTGGGAATCCTCCTGACGGATAGAGCATGAAAAATGGAAACATGGGAAGGAGTTATAAACAAACTATAGGAGAGGGTGAAAAACTGGACTTACAGATCCCTCAACCTAGTGGGGAGACTTGTCTTGACCAAAGCGGTTCTGCAAGAAATTTCGACCTATATGATGTCAGTGTTTCCCACCCCCAAGGAATACTACAAAAAATAAGAGCCATCAAAAGGGAATTCCTATGGAAAGGAGTGGAAAATTATAAAAAATGGGCCCTGGTGGCCTAGGAGAAGGTTTGCAAACCAAAATGCAAAGGAGGCCTGGGGTTACAAGACCCACAAGTAACCAACGAAGCCTACAGGGAAAAACTCTAGTGGAGATGGGTCAAAGAAATATCATCACCATGGAAAAACCTTTGTAAGGCCAAGTATTCCTCGGACATCAACCACCATGATCAAATTTTTATATCTGGAATCAACCATCTGGAATCTAGCCAGGCGCAACAAAACCTAGATCCATAAACATAACTTCTGGGAAGTGAGGAATGGTAAAGCAACCAGATTCTGGGAGGACGTGTGCCAACAGGAACCCATAATGGAAAATCCAGACAGGGAGGAACTCCAACAGGAAATGGCAAGGAAAATTCAAAATCAATGAATATTAGAAACAATAAAATGATCGCGACAGATGGAGGATATGGGACAAACTCAATCCACAAAATAGAGACCGGATTGCAACAATAACAAAATAAGTTGAGGAGGAACTGCAGAAAAGCAAAATTGTAGTCTCAAAAGAAGAGGACCAATTAAGATGGGGCAGGAAAAATGGTGGGGAATTCATGATGTAGGAGCATCGCTCCAACTCATCAATTATCCAGCTAGACAACACATCAAAGCACATTCGGGGAGGAGGAGAGGTGCCAACCCTCATTTTAAATTTCAAATTGTATTTAATGCAATTAAATGTTGTAAGGTTGGAAGAGCCAAAGCCATGCCTTTGTTCAGGAAAGATTTGGTGTTGCCTTAATGGTTGACAGGCTGATGAGATCTAGATCCGATCTAGACTAGACAATCATTGAATTTAATTCATTGTAATGAAGCCATAGGAGTATGGTGTCTTAAATGAGAAATTAATGACACTAAGTAGGTGGAGAGGATAATCTCATAGATCCCTCTTTTGTAAATATATCTTGGTATCAAAATTAATTATGTTAAGGAGGTTAGGATTGTAGGTAGTGAAGGGGAGAGAGTCGAGACTATATTACAGTCTGAGCTTCTGTACACATTCTAAACAAACATTTTGAAATTAACACAAAAAGAGAATTTTTTCTTGCATATGAGTTTCTATGTATTTATATGTGTATTTGATGAATGCTATTTGGGTGTTCATTTATGCTGTAGATGTATGTGTTAGATTCCATTTGCAGGGATAGATAGAATTCTCTATCTGTGAGTTTGCTAGAATTGTTTCTGGGTTCTTTAGGTTGTGCAAGGACTGCACAAAAAAATGTTGGAACGTTTGTAGCCAGCACAAATAGTGTGCATCTAAATATTTGGTTGAGTTCAAAGGAGAACATGCCAGGAGGGAACACTAGGATATTTTGCAGACTCAACGAGCCTCAGAGTTAGTTCATACTCTGGAGGGAAGACTGTGCAGAGGAAGGCACAGAGAGATAGAATTTCTGAAGATTCTGTAGAGCTCTACCAGGTGGGCATTGAGCGAGTGCAAGGAGTGCACAAGAGAACTATGCTTCGAGTTTTGAAAGAAGAGAAGTTTCGGAGGAGAAGACACTTACAATTTTTCTAAACACCCTGGAGAAATACCAGTGCAAGGAGTGCACTAGGAAAACTCTCAGACGAAGTGTTGAAAGACAACCATTTGAAGGTTGGTCAAGAACAAGGAGTGTGCGGTGGAGAGAAATCATTTTCAAGTTTGTAAGCTCATGAGGTTGAGCGCAGAATGTGATAAGCGGGCACCATAAGTCTTTTTGGAAGACGCGGAAGAGTCGAGCCCCTTAGAGACTGAGGAAGCTAAAATATCAGGGAGAAGCAGTGCAATTTTTCATGCTAAGCGCAAGTGTGTGCCAGAGATGAGGATAAACTACATTTCCAAAGCTCAGGAGTGATAGCATTTTCAGAACATAGACGAGACCCAAAGTCATCGAACTCATAGGAGAATGACCAAAGGTCAAATCCTTTGACTTTTGGAAATATTCCAAGTCAGAGAAATTACAAGCTCAGGATGAGGAGCGACAACAGTCATTAGATCAGCTAGAGAGGAAGAGATCTGGACCATTTAATCTAACGCCCAGACACCTAAAAGAGCATGTAGAGGGAAAGATCAGATCTCAGCGGTTACATCTGAGTGTGTGGACCAACAACCATTGGATCCAAAGCAAAATGCATGAGGTTTAACCTTTTGGAGTTGCATAGGAGAGTGGACTTTACAAAGTCACAAAGTCCCGAAATCATTAGAACCATCCATCGTCAAAGGGACAGGTGGAAACAAATCCGAGAATTTGAGGAATCAGATTTTGGAAGGCTAGTAAGGAGAAGAAGAAAATATTTGAGGATCTGGGAGTTGCAGCGATCCCAGCCGTCCATCGATAAGGGAAACATGGTGAGAGATTAGCATTTCATTGACTCACAACTCGGGAATTCAGAGATAGGAGTCGTGAGAAATCACGAAGTCCGAGTTCACGAAAGGATCAAAGCCATTGATCAAAGGAGGGATATGGACCCTAGATCTGGTCCCGAAAAGTTCGCAAGTTCAGGAATCGGGAGAAGGGAGGAAGCCATTGTCGAAGTTTGTGAAACGCAAAGTCCCGATTCGTGAAGGAGATCAGGACCATTGGATCACGGGGATTGTGGATCATTGATCTGGCGAGTGGAACTCACTAGTTCGGGTTTTAGAAGGATGAGCCAACAAACTTCATGAGACGCGAAGTGACAAAGTGCAAAATTGTGAAGCGCTTGAGAGTTGAGCCCCGGGTCATGGCTGAAGGTCACATCGATGGAAGTTAAGGAATGGAGCTAGAAAGAACTAGGCTCTTAGTTCGGACTTTGGGAAAGGGAAGAGTCAGTTGGCTCACATGCAAATACCCAAGGTCACAAGTCATGAAGCACCTTTTGGATAGGCATGTGGTCACAATAGGTGGTCACATGGATGGAACTCATGCCCAGTCCTTGTTCGTGTGTGTGGAGTTTCATAAGGACCTATGGTTTTAATTGTGTTGAAGGTTCTAGCGGGGACCCAAAGAGATCATACAACTCAGAGAATTAATAATGATCCTAGACCCAGAGGTTAGTAGACCCTGCTGAGGTAGGGGGGATGCATAAACTGGTATCAGAGCTTTCACATAATTGATTTCTGTAGGCCGAGAAATAAGAAGACGGTTTGAATACATCAAGTAGACTCAAGAGCTGAATTTTTGTTTGTAGATTTCAGGGGAAAGAGAAAGAGGAAAAGGCCGAATTTTTTTTGCAGACAACAAACAAGAGGGAGATAGTAAAAGGAGATAATTTAATAACATCAAGTGGTATCAAAAGTTCAAATTTCTTGTAGACAACAGATGAAAAGAAGGCAGAGTACTGATTCTCATTGAGAAGGTTGTTGCATGTGCGCAACAACAAAAAATTAATCAACCAGGTGAGGTGTGAGAGAAGATGGAGATGCTCTCGGATGTAGAGTGATCCATAGGCTTTCCAGGAGGGAAGATAGAAGGTGAGTATGGCTACTGAAGGCCATAGGATTGGTCGAGGTGAAGACCACCAATAGAGAAACAAACCAGATATGGGTCTGTAGCTCATATAGATAAGATCATATATGGAGAAGCTTGCATTTAAAATGCAGCAAGATGCAAAACTGCATTGGGTGTATGAGTGGTCCATGAAGAAGAAGGTGAAGTGGCTAGTCAAGAGATTGTTGTCTAGAGGGAAAAAAAACTATTAAGGAGGTGGCTGAGGCATGTTGAAAACATCTGTGACATAGAAGAGGAAGTGGTTCCAATCTGTGAGCCAGAGGTTGGAAAAGCCTCAGTGATGAGGAGAGGAGATCATATACAGATATCATAAACTGCCAGGAGAGCATATATGGATTTTCATATTTCTAGGTGGGAAATGAAATGAGATCATTGGAGGATCTCGTATACTGTTAGGAGGATAATAGTGGAAATTCATATTTCCAGGTGGGAAATGATATGAGATTAGAAGAGGATTTCATAAAATGCTAGGTGGGCAGAAATGGACTTTCAAGTTGCCAGGTGGGCAATAAAAAGAGATCAATTAAAGGTCTGATATACTTCTAGAGGAGCAATGATGAAAGTTCATATTTACAGGCCGAAAATGTAATGAGATCATTGTAGGATCTCATAGACTATCATGTGGGTAGGAGAGAAGTTCCAAATTGTCAGGTAGGCAAGGGGAAAGAAATGAGACTATCTTAAACTCTCAAGAGATTATAAGTGAGTTTAGATCAGCAAGGAGTGTTGAAAGGTGAAGGGTCATATGTGTTTGTAGACCACGTGAATGAATATGATGACAATTTAAATACTTTCACCATCCAGGAAGAGGATCAGAGGAGATTTTTGGTCATTGGAGGGATCAAGGAATTCATACCAAGCAGCCAAGTAGAGGCCAGAGCACATGATGAAAGTGCAGCAGAATAATAAAGACAACCAGGAAAAACTGTCGATGAAGAGAACATGGAGCAGACATTGATGTCTACCCCAACAGAAGGAGATGAGAATTTAGTGGAATGGCTCAAGAATTTTAGCCAAGAATATGAACAAGAGATGATTGCAACATTGAAGCCTGCATCAGAAGAGGGAGAAGATAGCATGGACTTTGTTGATCTATGTGAAGAATTGGAATCCCTAGAGAGAAGGGTAATGGTGCAAATATTTCACATCCAACATGATAAGTTGGAAGTAGATGGAGGAGCATACCAACCCAAGGAGTAGCTGGAGGAAGCTAGAGATTTTCCAACAGGAGCACTTGCAGAAGCAAATTAGTCAGAAAGAGAAACTGAGCAGCAACTCAATGGTGAGAATGCGGAAATGAATTTTGCAGCAGGGTGGCGAGCTAATGCCACAGAAAAATAAAACAACAGGGGAGATCAGGTTGATCTACTCATTGAAAAGGAGGAGGTGCAACAGAGCAGGCTGAAAAATAAGAGCCAACTAGCATAGCAGCTAGACAAGGTGATTGAGGAGATAAGAAAGCTGATATTGAGGTCAGCAACAAAATATATCAGCAGGAAGAAGCTGAATAGAGAAGATCATTCCATAGTAGCAGGGAAGAAGGAGAAGAAGAAGCAGTAGTAGCAGCAACAACAGTGACATAGCTAGAGAGGAATAGATGAACAAATCTAGAAGAGAGTTTGGGATCCAGGAGGATTTCAACAGAGTTGGGAAGTTCATGAGCAGGAGCTCATGAATTTTTCACAGTAGTGGAGTATGATGCAGAAGCATCTCTCCAACTCAACAATGTGCCAGTTAGCCAGCACATCAAAGTGCATTCATGGAGGAGAAGAGGCACCAACCCTCATGTTAAATTTCAAATTGTATTTAATGCAATTAAATGTTGTAAGGCTCGAAGAGCCAAAGCCATGCCTTTGTGCAGGAAAGAGTTGGTGTCTGCTTAATGGTTGACACCTTGATGAGATCTAGATCCAATCCGGACTAGACAACCATTTAATATAATTCATTGTAATGAAGTCATAGGAGTATGGTGTCTTAACTGAGACATTAATGACACTAAGGCGGTGGAGAGGATAAGCTCATAGATCCCTCTTTTGTAAAGATATATTGGTATCAGAATTCATTATGTTAAGGAGGTTAGGATATTAGGAAGTGAAGGGGAGAGAGTCAAGACTCTGTTGCAGTCTGAGATTTTGTACACATTGTAAACAAACCTTCTGAGATTAATACAAAAAGAGTAGTTTTTTCTGCATATGAGTTTCTATGTGTATTTTAGAAATGTCATTTGGGTGTTCATTTATGTTGTATATGCATGTGTTAGATTCCATCTACATGGATAGATAGAATTATATATCTGTGAGTTTGCTGGAATTGTTTCTGGGTTCTTTAGGTTGTGAAAGGAGTGCACAACAGAACGTTGGAAGTTTTGTAGCCAGCACAAAGAGTGCGCATATGAATATTTGGTTGAGTTCAGAGGAGAACATGCCAGGATGGAAAACTAGGATAGTTTGCAGACTCAAGGAGCCTCAGAGTTACTGAATAATATGGAGGGAAGACTGTACAAAGGAAGGCACAAAGAGACAAAATTTCTAAACATTATGAAGAGATTTTCCATGTGGGCATCGAGCAAGCGCAAGGAGTGCAAAAGAGAACTTTGTTTCTAGTTCTGAGAGAAGAGAAGTGTCAGAGGAGAAGACACTTATAGGGTTGTTGAACACCCTGGAGAAATAACAGTGCAAGGAGTGCACTAGGCTAACATTCAGATGAAGTGTTGAAAGACAACCATCTGAAGGTTGGTGAAGCACAAGGAGTTTGTAGCAGAGATAACTCATTTTCAAGTTTGTAAGATCGGGAGGTTGAGAACAGAATGTGCCAGTAGGACACCAGAAGTATTTTTGGAAGACGTAGAAGGGTCAAGCCCCTTAGAGACTGAGCAAGTTGAAAGCTCAGGGAGAGGCAGTGCAAGTTTGCACGCAGAGTGCAAGTGTGTGTCGGAGCCAAGGATAAATTACATTGCCAAAGCTTAGGAGAGATAATGTTTCCAGAACACAGATGAGACCCAAAGTCATTGGGCTCGTATGAGAAAGACCAAAGGTCAATGCCTTTGACACTTGGAAATATTCCAAGTCAGAGAAATTGCAAGATCAGGAGAAGGAGTGACAACAGTCATTAGATCAGCTGCAAAGGAAGAGGTCTAGACCATTGAATCTCACGTCCAGAAAAATAGAAGAGCAAGCAGAGGGAGAAATCATATTTCAAAGGTTAGATCTAAGCGCGTGGAACAAAAGTCATTGGATCCATAGGAAAATGCACGAGGTTTAACCTTTTGGAGTTGCACAGGAGAGTGGACTTTGAGAATTCGTGAAGTCTGAAAATCATCGGAACCATCCATCGTCAGGGGGACAGGTGGAAGCAGATCCGAGAATTCAAGGAATTGGATTTCGAAAGACTAGCAAGGAGCAGAGGAAAATATTTGAGGATCTAGGAGCTGCAGGGATCCCAACCATCCATTGATAAGGGACACGTGGTGAGGCATCAACATTTTGTTGACTCACAACTCGAGAATTCAAATATAGGAGTCGTGAGAACTCGCGAAGTCTGAGTTCACAAAAGGATCATATTCATTGATCGAAGGAGGGATCTGGACTGTAGATATGGTCCCAAAAAGTTTACAAGTTTGGGAATCGGGAGAAGGGAGGAATCCATTGTTGAACTTCACTAAACACGAAGTCTCAATTCATGAAGTAGATCAGGACCGTTGGATCATGGGGATTGTGGACCGTTGATCTAGTGAGTGGAACTCGCTAGTTTAGGTTTCAAAAGGATGAGCCAACAAACTTCACAAGATGTGAAGTGCAAAATCGTGAAGCTCTTCAGAGTTGATCCTTGGGTCATGGCTGGAGGTCACATCGATGGAAGTTAAGGAATGGAGCAAGCAAGTCTCAGGCTCTTAGTTTGGAGTTCAGGAAAGGGAAGATTTGGTTGGCTCACATGCAAATGGCCAAGGTCATGAGTCGCAAAGTGCCTTTTGGATAGGTGTGTGGTCACCGTAGGTGGTAACGTGGAGGGAAATTGTGCCCAGTGTTTGTTTGCATGAGTGGAGTTTCATAAGGACTTGTGATTTTAATTGTATTGAAGGTTCTAGTGGGGACCCAAAGAGCTGATCCAGCTTAGAGAATTAAGAACGATCCTATATGGGGAGGTTAGCAGACCCTGTTAAGGTGGGGGGGATGCATAAATTCAAATTAAATGAAACTTGGAATTACATCGATGACCAGGGCCAAGAAGATCCAACACAATAGTGGGGAAAGATTTGGGGCAGCCCCCAGTGGCCAAAAATTAAAATATTCAAATGGCTAGTATTGCACCGATGAGTTCTAACCTAGGAAAACCTAAGGAAAAGGGGTGTCATAGGCCCATCACGATGCCACCTCTGTTAAGATAAGGAAGAAACAACTAATCACCTCCTTGATGAATGTAATTACTCAACAGATATCTGGGATTGGGCTATAGGTATCTTTCACCAATCCAATATGACCTGAGGTAACATTAGCGCAACCATCAACAACTGGAAGGAGAGTTACAGTGAAAAATGAAATGGTGAACCTTTGCTAGAATCTCATTCCAGGGATGATCATATGGGAAATATGGAAAAAAAAGGAACTGACGCATATTCAAAAATGAAATCCTTCCGGAAGGGAAACTCAAGGAAGTAATAATCTCACAAATACGAGAAACGGTGCAGAGCCACAACTGCCAAACTGGAAAAGTGCAACTCACAGGCCATGACTCCCACATCCTGGAAGATTTTCACCTAAAAGACAGGTGCAACAACACACAGGTAGGGTGACCACCGCAACTCCAAATAGGAGAGCGCAACTAGACACCCCCTCCATGAGGTTCCTCAGGTTGAATTTTGATGAGGCAACAAAACGAAACCTAGTAATGACAGGGATGGGAGGGGTGATCATAGATAGTGGGGGTAACATAATCTGATTGTACACTGGGATTATGGGAAACCCAACCAACAACAGTGGAATTTAGAGCCCTAGACCTTGGTCTCGAAATTATAAGTCATGAAATGATGAAAAATACTATCATGGAAGGTGACTCCACCTTGGTTATTAACACGGTGAAGAGACTCCAAAATGGCACCAGAGTGGGAAAGGTTCATAGAAACTGGTGCTTGGCACACTCCCTACAAAAAATCTAGGAGCATCTGCAAATGATGAACACAGTGGAGTTGTGATGGGTACGTAGGTCAACGAATGGCTTGGTGGATAGAATCGCCAATGAGGGGGTTATCAAGGAAGGACTAGAACTAGAAACTACCTAGATCAACATCCTGAATGGAAAATTCAGAACAGACTGCATCCAACTAGAGAAAAAATATCATGATGATATCTTAAGAAAGGAAGGTCACATCAAGGAGGGCAGCGGAAGGCCCATTGGAAGGCAAGAAGGACCTAGGAAGGATATGACTGCACAACACTCAAACACCAATTAAAATGTAGGATAAGATTATACAACAGGCAAGGGTATGGAAACAAGGTCATATCAACAGTAATAAATGCAGGGAAAGAATGTGGGAAATTATTTACAGAAAACAACAGGAAGCAAATGACGTAAGGAAAAAGGGTGTGACATGGACCAGTATCGATACACCACGCCAAAGGCCAGGTATGGATAATAGCATAGTAGGTTATGAAGTGAATAGAGGAAAGGGCTCGTACAGGGATAACAGTTGAGGCATCATGATCACAGATACTGTGATGGGGAAAAAGGACGAGAAGTTTCACCTCTATGGGTAGACCATGATTGGAAGGATGATCCCACAGTAGGTAAATTTCAATAAGAGAAGAAACAACAAAAATAGATGCAAATAGTAAGAGCGCAACTTCAGGGACTACCACAGATACAAGGGAAAGGAAAGGAGGAACCCCTGTGTAGACGGGAGCAAGTTGAGAATCCAACAAAGGAGCTTCCATAGGCCATACAATATGGTGTGAATGAAGCGAACACACAACAAAAGAAACCCCTCGGGGAAGGAAACTCTGAACAGTCCTTAGCGGGTTTCAAGGATGGAGAAGGAAGAAAAAGACATGAAGGGAACCTTTCATGCTTTGGTTGCACCAAAAGGAAAAGAGACCATTACCCGGTTGGAAAATGAAATCAAAGACAAACTCAAAGGCAAAGCATGGGATGCTCTGACTTAGGAAGAAGACCAGGTAACGGACCCGGGAGCCACGCAACATAGGGAAACCCTCTACCACAAAATGGTGGAGATGGCGTTGATAAAAAATATGATGATTGGCAAGGTAATCTTGGAAATGGAAGATGCCAGACTGGAGGACAACAAGGAACACAAGAAACTACTGAATGAAATCTTGAGTCGCCTCAGAAATCTAGAAATCATTACCAAGCTGCTAGTTGAGGTCGAGAAGGAACATAAATCCAAGATGGAGTGATTACTTGTTCAATTCCACCTCTACCTGCGGTACATCCATCACATGGACATCATGCCAGTTGATGGAAACAAAGCGTCGTCACATATCAGAAAGAATCGAATGATCTCTCAGAAGGAGGAGAACAAGGGCCAGGTGGATGAAGGAAATAAACAAATCATTGTCCTGGACTAGTGTCTGGTTAGTCTAGTGTAAGTCTCAGTCTCTTTTTTTCTCATGTATGTTGTGCTTATCTTCTCAAAAGCTGGATATGGTAGGACTGGGCTGGTTTCCCATGGTGGCAGTCCAGTCACACCCCTCGTTATTTCAAAAAACGCAATTCAGGAACCTCTGGTCTGTTTTCCTTTTTGGCATACCAGGGAGTCCCCCTTTTTTGTATCATAACCCTCCCTTAGTAATACATGTTCTACATTGACCTACAAAAAAAAATACATGCCAAACTTTGCTTTCATGTTGTATAGTAACATTGTTGTCCCAAGCTGGGTAGACTTTGACCAGGCACTAGGTCCAAAGAGAGGGGTAGTGGAAGCATATTTTAGGATTTCAAAAATGGTATCATTGATATGAGCATCATCCCCTATCTCCTATTTATGGAATGCGTCTAACAACATTGTCTCCATGGTATTCATATCCCGTAAGTAATCATCTATACCAAGCTCTTTTTTATTGTCTCCATTTCCAACTTCTAAAGAACTACTATTGTTGTAGTCATTCTTAATTGGTGAATCTAGACATAGTGGTAATTGAATAGGTAGTCGATTCAACCATTCTTGGTATGTTTTCTCTTCGAATTGTGCTCTCATTACAACCTTCTCTCAGGTTGACATTGTTGTGGGGTGGAACAGAATATGGTAGGTAGGTCGCTCATCATCAGAAGAATCCTACTTTCAAAAATATTGAACAATAGTACATCGATGACATTAGTAAGCACAATACAATAATTTGTTTGTTCAAATTACATTATACCAAACAATTATTACCATATTCAACCAATTATTACGACTGGAAGATGGAATGTCACAATTGGCAGGGTAAAGCGGTTGTCCATTTTCATTTACCAACTGCTTTCGGTATGTTTCTCCTGATAAGACCTTCTGATGTTTTTGAACTGATACTGGAATATTTTCTGCATTTGAACTCAATTCTGAATCATGATCTTGAAAATTTGGATACATCTTTATTCACATTGACATCGATAAAAAAATTCAATGATATAATCGAAACATAAATAAAATAAGTTAAACTTACTGGAGATGGAAAGGGAGAACTCCATGATGGACTTTGAGCAATATGGAATGGGATAGAATTTGAAGAATTGGCCATTTGATCATATAATAAGGTTTTCGCCTTGCATTTCAACAAAATTAACAATAAATATTCTTCTACATATCTAAAATAAATTTCAAGGACCATACCACAATCTAAGTTTGAATATAGTTTTGAAACCATTTGTTAAGAATAAGGCGACATAAAACATAAAATGTATACTGAAGTATTATAAGTCATGTGAATTCATTCTAAAAGAAAATTTGTGATGAATATACTATTTATGTGCAAATAAAAGTTCAAATAACTTTAAAATCATCTTGGTTCACTTATAAACCACAAACACATCGGTGCGCATATAAGAATAAGCATTGGTGCGTTAAAAAATCAACCACACCATGTTTTGAGATTTTGTTAATAAAAAAAATTATATGTCTCAGATGCATCAAATAATATGGACTCATCGGTACATAATGTAATATGGCTACACCGATGTGTCTTACATAAATGCACCTTTGTTTCGAAAAAGTTTAAAAAAAAATATGATTTTTTTTAAACAATTAAAAAAAGAGCGGGAATCGAATTTCAAAAAGTCATTTCAATACTAAAAAGTTATTCACTATTTCATTATTTTGCAAAAATTTACAGGGGAGAGACTTGCAAGAGGGACATACGGAGGAACACTATGGAGGAGAGTAATACTTTGGAACCACAGTATTATTCAGAATATGAGAATTTGAAGGGTATGGTGATTCACTCTAAACCCTTTTCATAATTGTTTTTTAATATTTTAAGAAGGTATTCAATATTTCTATTATTTTTCCAAAAATTATAGGAGACAAATTTGGAAGAGAGACACATTGGGGAGCACTGTGGAGCAGAAGAATACTTTGGAACAACATAAATATTCAGAAAATTAGGATTTGAAGGGTATGGTGATTCACTCAAAACCCTACATCCAGAAAACAAAAATCATACTTACCTTAAACCATTTCCTTTTTTGCTTACATGAATGCAAAATTTCACCCTAGGGTTTAAATCCCTCTATCACTTCAGAATTAGAGATTTTTGTTCTAGGTATTTTAGATATAATGGGTGTTTTTTTTTTCTATATGTAAGTGTTTAGCATGTGATGCAAAGGGACCACTTATTGCATCCGATTCTAGACGTAGTTGACCCTGTGCCTTTTTTTTTAAACGATTTTCGATTTGACTTTTTTTTAAAACACGTTTTCTAATTTTTTGGTGCGCCATTTCGACATAAAAGCACCAGTGCATTTATGTATAAGGAAAGCACCAGTGAATTTATGTATAAGGAACACACAA
>SNQJ01S0132444.1:0-18154 GCA_010110895.2 Picea sitchensis | reverse complement strand
GAATGACTTGTATCTTGGCTAGATCCACATGCACCCCATGTTCATCAACAAAAAATCCTAGGGTATTGGACCTTGTCCATGCCAAAGGAGAATTTTTCCAAATTTTCATATAGCTTGTGTTGTCGTAGAGTGTGCAGAACTTGCTAAATATGTTGCAAGTGTTCTACCAAATTCTTGTTTTAGATGAGGTTATCATCCATATACACCACCACCAAATAAATGGTGAAAGGATGCAATATATCATCCATCATCCTCATGAAAATTTTCGAGTCATTTGTCAAACCAAAGGGCACGACCATCCCTTCAAAAAGATCTTCTTTAGACTTGAATATAGTTTTCCATACATCTCTTTTCTGTATTGGGACTTGCTGGTAGCTAGACTTCAGATCAATATTACTAAAATATTTGACCCCCTTGATATGGTCAAGGACATCGTTGATTCAAGGAATCAGGTATTGGTTCTTGACTGTGATTTTATTTAGGGCCCGATAATCAATGCAGAGTCACCAAGTTTCATCTTTTTTATGCACAAGCATGATTGGGCTTCCACAAGGTGATGAGTTGGGTCATATGTGCCCATTTTGGAGTAGTTATTTTATCTGGTGCTTGATATACTTATTTTCTAACAAAGAGCGATGATATACTGGCGCATTGGGTAGCAGTGCACCGAGGGTTGAATCGAAAGAATGCTTGACCTTATAGTGCAAAGGTACCTCAATGGTTGAGGAGAAGATGTATTTGTATTCTTTCATGACCTTATCCACTTTCTTCTCTTGCATGGAGAGATCGACCATGGAGGCCATGGATGTGGATGCAACTTTCCACTAACTTTGAGTGCGAACCACAAAGAATACAAACTTTTCGTTCTGAGAGATGTCTTCTTGCATTGCTTGGAAGTAGGTGGGACTACCTAGGGTATCTTGTACAATTTATTGTCCAAAGTAATAATAACATTGTGAGGCCTAGACTCATATACAACATGACATTTCCATAAATAAGGTTGGCCCAAAATAACATCACATACTTCAATGGGAGAGACATCGCACAATACCTCATCTTTGAAGGGCTTGATGAAGTAGGATAGGAGACACTGTTGGTGGATACAAAGATTTCTTCCTTAGTGGAGCCATTCAATGTTGTATGGTTGTGGGTACGACATTATTGGTAGGGCCAGCCACTTCATGACATCCACTAAGATGAGTTTCTTCTAGCTACCAATTCTTATGGATACCGCTATCCACAAAGAAGTGCAACAGAGTAATATTTACCAACATTTGTGAATGAATGAGGTGTGCACCTTCCTATGAATCAATAGGTTCATTACGATGGATCTTGGTGGTAGAAATAATGGCACTAGGTTCCATTTCAATGATCTATCTCCCCTTTTCTGGTTTTGAATTGAATTCATAACCTGCATATGATTCAAAGGATTTCACCTCATCCACCAATGACTGATTTGAGTGGTAGTCAATGGTGTTATGTTAGGGGATCTTATGGAAGTTGCACCACTTCCCAGTTTCTTTCTTCGCCTTTACATTGTCCTTATTTGTTTGCATCTTAGACTAGTTGTCCTATGGCTATCCATATTTTTTCTGACCTTTGTTTTTTGGGTTGGGGCTACCCTTTCCCTGCTTATGTTATGAGGGGTTCCTAGACCCAAACTACAATGTCTTTTGTTTGATTTTGACAGCATATCAGTAGGTCGTTCCCAAGGATGACATGTTCATAAAATCCATTTATGTCTAGATGTATCTATGTAGACTATCGTGGTACTTGAGCACCAAATGTCACTCTGAATATTTTATACCCATCTTTGTGTGAAAGGTATGTAATACATTTGTGAACTCTGGCACTTTTTGGTCCCTTTCCTGCCACAGTGTGGTTCATATTGTGTACATGTCATCATAAGTACCAATAGGGTAGTATTGTTCCTTAATAACATCCTTGAAGGACTCCCAAGTGAGTGTGACTATAGAGAAAAAGGGTTCCTCTATTTCCTTTTTCTCACAGAAAGTCTCCCACAAATATTTGACATGGGGGATGGCTTTGAGGAGTGAAAATGTAATATTTTCTCTATTGGAAAAGTTATGGATAGAAAAATACCCTTCTAGAAGATTCAACCATTTGTATACAACTTCTTCATCTATCTGACCTTCAAATATAGGAATATCAAAGTTGATATGTACCTTCAAGGGGACGGTGCCTCCACTCGAAGAATATGCATCTCTTATTGGTAGTCGTCGAAGGATTTATGCAAAATTATCCATCATCTCGTTCCTCTGTTGTGCAAGGGATTCATCGAGAAACA
The DNA here is from genome assembly GCA_010110895.2 of Picea sitchensis. Lineage (NCBI taxonomy): Eukaryota > Viridiplantae > Streptophyta > Pinopsida > Pinales > Pinaceae > Picea > Picea sitchensis. The sequence goes on along the minus strand of SNQJ01S0132444.1, from coordinate 15,846 downwards.
GTTTTATAGGATCTCTTGTCCCATTGTCTTTCTTTTCTCCCACCATGGAAGGTCTCTTGGGCATGCGAGAGCTCTTTTCCTCAAGGGAAACAAATTCGAGACCCAGCTCTCTATACCCTAACCTCCTCAAGGACATACACTAAGAATGACAAGGAGCAGGATGCTCTGATACCATTGATCCATATTTTATGAGAAGAAAAAAATGAAATATAGATGATAGATATATACTATTAACACATAGATACAATGAAAAATAATAGAGATACAGTAAAACTTTCCTTCTGTTCAATAAATAAATATGTTGAAACTATAAAATGCAGGCTGAAAACAAGCTTGCTAGAATGGTGGTGGCTCATCTTTGAGAAAATATATGACGGTTTCTCTCATTCCCAAGAATATGAGTATAATGAGGCTCCAAAGGAATTTTTACATCAAACATGAATGGGAAAACCCTATACATCCAAAAATCTAACCCTAGGAGATGAAGTGCCAAAATTCATGTGGGCCCTATTAGGGTAAGTTGGTACATCAACTTCTCGGGGTCGTAACTTTTGCATACAATCTCCATTTTAAGCTCATGATATCCCGTTGGATAGGTCTATTTGATTAATGCACATTATGCTATCACACTCTAACTATGTCCACAAAGAGACTGTGGAAATCCCAAAAAATGTTGTTTAGGGTCTCAAAACAGCCTTGTAAGTTCAAGACCCAAAAATCTAGGAAAATAACTGCCAAGATGAAAAATGCATGCAAGCTAGTTGGAAGAGGTGGGTGGCCATCGATTTCCACCTATATCAACAAAAGAGAATTATGATAATCAAAGGCAAATCCTCTTTGAAAAAAGTAAAGTTGAACTTTTCTTAAAGGATTTAAATAGTGAATTACATCTCCTAACTTTTAGGATAACATTGAAGACTTGTGTCATAATTTTACAACTACCCTTTCCAATTCTATTAAAAATTTATCGTTCAAGGTGTCATGTAAAACAAATAATAGAACGACCAAACCTTGGTATGATCAAGTTTGTAAAATTTCTATGAAATCCATTAGGGATGCTTCTAATGAATCCTTAAAACGCGATAAGATAAATACTTACAAATCCATTATTAAAAGGAAAAAAAGTTGTACTATATTAGTAAAAGGAAAGAGAAACTTTCAAAACTATCCAAGTTGGATCCTAAGAAGTTCTCAAGGAAAATTCTATTATGCAATACTAAAAATAATAATATGATTCCATTAAGGTACTAGAATTCCTACCTTAAAAGTATTTACAAGTTCTCTAATACCATGGACACCATTCTTATTGTCCCTACATAGGATGGCGTTTTTTCTTTTGATGACATAAAGTTTGGGGTTATGTGGTTTGAAAATGGGAAAGATAAGGAAATTGAAGCTTACCAAGCTGAAATTTGTATAATTGGAGGGCGTAATATCATCCCTCACATACATAAGTTCTTCAATTTAGCAGTCAAGTAGGGATTCCCTAAACCCTGGATGCAAAGACTTATTGTTCCTTTTTTTTTTAATGGGGATAGAAAAATTCCCTCTAATTATAAGACCATTATGATTAGCCCGATTTTAGCCAAGCTCTATGGAGTTATTTTGGAAAAGAAGATTAGACTTTAGATAGAAAGCCACTATAAAGAGATAAAGGCTAGGAAAGGTTTAGGATATAACATTTAACTATGTACCATCTTGTTACATTTAGGATCATTACAGAGGAGTTATGCAATAATAAAAACAATCTTTTTTTTTTGTTTTGTTTTAATTTAGAAAATCTTTTGACACAGTTCTCCAGAAAAACCATTGGAATAGGTTGGAAGAGATAAAAGTTCCTTTCGAGTTGAGGGTTATTGCAATAAGGTTGTATTATAATTTTATTTCCAAGTTTAAGAACAATGAGTGATGTTCGAAAGAGATTAACTACAATATTGGAGTCAAACAAGGTTTTCCCTTATCCCCTACCCTTTTTGAAATATACATTGACAAGATAGAAGACTGCTTGGAAGAAGTAGGTTGTGTCAGCCTTACTCTCACCGGTATAGTCATCAAAATTCTTCTTTATGTTGATGATGTCTTTATTATGGTGAGGAGTCCCCATTATATTGAAAACCAACTAAGAATCCTCCAGTATGTTTTCTCCAATATGGGTATGACTATTAATAATGACAAGACTAAGGTCATGACCGTTAAATCCAATAATAGCACATATGATACCTTTGTATATGACAACAACAACTTGGAGGAAGTTAATTCATAAAAATATATTGGAATTGATATTCACCACAATCTCAATTGGAATTATAGCATTGAGAAAAGGATTATTGGGAGATGGAAATCTTATTATGGGTTTGAAAACAATTGTAAATTAGACGATATTGGGATATGGAATAAGAACAAAATCCTATTTGAGACTCTTCTTACACCTATTATTCTTTATGGATATGAAGTCTAGGGATGTAGCATCTCTCGCAAATCTTGGCGAAGATAGAGAAAACAAAAAATAATTGTATAACCTATAATCTCAAAATTAAAGGAAATAGGCTCTATCCCATCCTTCTTTTAGAGGCAAGCCTTTCCACCATTGAGAGCACAACTATGACTAGATACCTAATGTATAAGAACAAGTTAAACAACATGGAAGACAATAGGCTTCTTAAAATTTCTCCAAATTCTTTTTGTAACCACCATCAACTCAAGCATGGATGGCATAAAGATGCCCAATCTTGGCTAAGCTATTGGGGAATCATGGAAGACACCATTTTGCAGAATAAGGGTACTATTCAGAATATCATCAAATCAAAATTTAGGGAGAAAATGTGGTGTGATAAAGAGTTAGAGGAAACAATATAATTAAGGTGTTATAAGGATGTAATCAAACCTAATATAGAAGATCAAAATGATCTCTCTGTTTCGACAAGTGTAAATAAAAATACAAGCATTGTTGAGATAAGAACAAATTATCATGAGCTCCATAGTGAAATTGGGCATTCGTCAATTCCTTATACGCCATGGAATGAAAGAGTGTGTTATCTTTGTGACACTAAGAATGTTGAAAATGAAAAGCACTTTCACTTAGACTTTCCATCCTATACCCAAATTAGATCTCAATTTCAAAATATTTGTCAGAGTACCAACCTTCCTAAAATTTTAACTCAACAAAACTATGGTGATCTTGGAAAGCTTCTCTTAATGATTTTCTAGCACAAAAAAAAAAATTCTAAATAATTTCAAGTAATCCCTTACCCTCTTAAGGGCTTCTTACCCTCAACCTAGGGGTAACTAAGGATATCATGTCTTGAGGCCCATAGGTTGCAGACATCGAGTGTTGAGAGTTGGATGAACATAGAATATCCCTGGAGGGCCCTTCTTTTCATTGATGCATTATACACATCACCAATAGTAGCATCCACCGCGTCGGCCTGGTCCCATAAGGAAATGGGTCCTACTCCATTATTTAATGAGTTTGTGTATCATGGTAAGTTCCACTCTAATATTTGAAGCATTTGAACATGTTCCAAAATATCTTTCTTGATTTCATAACATTTTCTTGGAATTTATTCTCTTTCCCTTATTTAAACCCGGTGGGTGTCATTGTGCCCTAGTAAGATGGTTACCCTTAGGAGTAGGTTGTTACTGGGGGGTTCCTTGAAGATTCATCATCCATCCTTGATCATACTTGTCACTTTCCATACTTCATTCCCCCCATATCCCCACCTTTTGGTATTTTCGGATATACTGACTCGAGAAGGGATTGTACCTTATTTAATGGGAAGAAGGGGCTAAAGGCCTAGAGGGTAAAAGTAGCTGGAAAAAGATAAAATACAATCATAAAAACTTTCAAATTATTTCCCAAGGGGTCTTGATAAACAATGAAACATTATCTCAAAACAAAAGCATCGAAGACCTACAAAAGAGAAATACATATTAAATAGATGTCTCGCTTGTTGAGGTGTGTACACGCATGCTATTCTCCTTTATTTCCATGCATATGTCACTCTGTGTACCTCTAGATTCAAGTGACAATGTGTTATTTCCCCCCACCAATTGATTTATCTTGGGGATTACTCAGTTTCTATACTTTAATAAATTAATGGCAAATAAATGGGCTTGGAAAAATGTTGCATTGCAGATGAAGGGAAGCTCACCCTCTATAAAGGAACCCATAGATAGGATAATACAAACCCTTGTATGTCATGAACCCCATGCCCAAAACTTCACCCCAAACCATATCACATGCACACATGACTTGGATAGGTTCCACTTAGAAAAACCCTTGGACCAGATGAGTAATTGACCCAATAGGACACCTTGAGACCCCTCCCACACCTAAATTTTGCAAATTGTGTAACGTTCTTGAGAATTTGTTTGGTTTGAAATTGGGGGTTTGATGCACATGTTTGTATGGTTTGATTATTATATTTTTATTACTTGTTATGATACTTGTGACTCATATACCCATGGAAGGAATATCTATTTACCTTTGCAGGACCTTTCCTGGTGGACATGTATTCATGAGGAGATTATCAATTCATACCTTTATGAGGGCCTAAATCCCAAGGATGGTCGTAGAGATCGCATGCTTGGGCTACGACAGTGATGACCAGTTTTCACATTGCAGGAAGAGGAAGTTTCCTTTGGTGGAACCCTGTCAGGCCTAGATGATGAGTTTCCACCATTCCCCACCTAGGTGTTGGCCTTTGGAGACTTTGGATGTCACCCTAGTATCCCATGATGTCATTCAGGGCTAGGGTTTGACACTTGGACATGTTTGACTATAGTTATGGAATGTGTGGCATTGAGGATGGACTTTGGAGGCCCAACACTTAGCTATATGACCTCAATGTCTCATCAAGGAGGCCTAACGTCACCCCAGGAAGGATGATGTCACCCTCTTTAGGGTTTATTTTTTGAAAAATGATTTAATTTTAAATTTTAAGAGCCAAATTGACATGTAGGCTTTGTTTTGTGAAAATACACAACTTTTGGGTAAATTAGACGGAATGTTCCATACAAATATGGCTGACTAATTTATTTTTTTCATCATAACTCATCACACAACACTTGTGGACTGAAATTGTGGCCCCTCTTGAGGCTATTGGTTGAAATTACTAAGGCGCATCTCTTGGGGAAGCATTTTTGTGGTGTAACTTGGCTATTTTCATGGTGGAAAGGTCTTCAACTAGGGTTTGACTTGATTATTATTGGTGAAGTAAGTAGAAAATATGCATTTATGTTCATGTAATGAATGTTTGTGGTAAATTTTTCTTATTTCATGTTGAAGATTATGAACTTGCTTGTTTAAACCCTAGGGGAGAAACATAAGTTCTTATTTCTCTCTATATCTTTTCTACTTGTTTAATTTGTCAAGTATACATTGTTTAGAAGTGATTACTAGAGCCCTAAAGTGATATCTCTCTAGTAGATTCACTCTAAATGTTTAATACATTTTCAATAGTCTAAGGAAGGAAGGTGCTCTAGGGCCTAAAATTTCTTATTCTCTAGAAAAATTGTTTTTAAGACTTGGAAGTTTGTGGCCTTGAAGTGCGAACACCTCTTGCATCTACCTCTTTCCTTTGACAAGCATTATCATTATCATTTCCCAAGATATATTGTTGTTTTGATTGACTCCATAAGCCCAAGAAAGGAACTTGTCAACTTGCTTAGTGACTGATTGATCAAACAAACACTCAAAATATCTTGTTTGAAACCTCCACTAACTAATACTAACCCTATCTTAGCTAAACTAACTAATAGTGTTGTTGTTGTTAAAAAAAAATTCTACAACCATATTAACCTTGTAATTTTATGGATACACTCAACTAACATTCACATAACACACTCATAAATTTCTTTGGGAAAGTTCTAAGCAATCTATGGAATAAATGCTAAATTTTAATTGTACTTTCATGTCATTCTGAGTAGTAATTATTGTGGTTGTTACAAAACATTCATTGTTGTTGTAAAATGATAAATTTCTGTAAATTTTCTTCATCCACTTCATTTTTTTTTTCTAATGTCTTTGAGGATTATATTACCATTTTGTACTTGGATATTGTATATGCATTCTATATTGTTCTTGTTTCAGGTAGGTACATCAATTCTCTTATTTGCCTCAAATACTTTAGATGAAGACACTCTTGAATTAGGTGACCAATGAGAGGGGGGGTATATCTTGGCATATCCTTAGTTAACCTAACCCTTTATGACACTGAGGATGCCTCCCTTGGGGTAGACCTCTTCCTACTCCTAAAACATGGGGATATTCAACTGAGGTGGAAGTGGTAGGAAAGCATGTTGTTACACCAATCTTCCTCAGTTTTCTTGGGATTTGGGAAAATACAGATTGTGTGATAACATTTTTTGCACCGTTTTCGGGGAACATCGAGTCAATTTTCCTCAATGAAACACATTTGAAAATCATTTTTCTCAAAGCCTTTTACTTTACAAATCTTACCTGGGGACTCCACTAAGGGTGATTCCCTCCACTCTTTTGGTGATCCTAAAGGTATCATCTGGTGACTCCACTAACTCTTTCCAAGGTGCCACCTTACTCTCATATTTGTGATATTTTCAAGATATGGGATCATGACACCCTGGGAGAAAGAATATCCTTCCATTGATTTTTAAAGTTTTCATGGATACCCACATTATTTTTATATAAAGTGATTGAAAAACTCTCCTATATTTAGAGGCCTCCCCATTAGTCACATTGTAGAGTTCTGGAAGTATATAAGTGAAATAGAATTTGATGGGGAGGATATTCTGGTAAAATTGTTCATACTTTCCTTTCCATCATTTGTACAAGGTTGAATCAAGGGTTGTTTCAAAGAAAATGGTACTCTTTCATATATCTCATCAATAGGTTTCTTTATTTCATGAAACCACAGTGCCAAACGTATGCAAATGTCCTCCAAAATACCACAGTAGCTCTAGAGGACAAATGATTCACCATTGATATTCTAGAATATCTCAAGGATGTGCACATGCTCAATACCAAGAACCTTATGACATATAAGAAGATAGTTATGAAGAAGGTTTAAAACCCCTTGAAGAGGATCAAGAATTTTCCCATGATTCTAGAGAATACAATGAAGACTTGATTGAAGAGGCGAGTCATGAGGATGGAGTACTGATATCTGCTCCTCCATTTGATGAATTCATCCAAGCCCTTTTCCCTCCTGCACAAGAAGAAGAGAATATGGTAAGTTCAATTTCCAGGTTTTTTATGATGCCATGTTCTGTGATTCAAAAAGTGAAGAAATAGAGGAACCCTTGGATGCACTAGACCCTTCATGTTATGATAAAGGTAATGATGTGATTAACAATATTGATGAGTTCATATATGTTGGGAGATGTAAATGGGATGTGATTTGTCATGATGGAAATCCCATTTACGATATTGAAGGTCAGTTTCAATTGTTTCATTTACAACAACCGTATGTTATTGCTACTAATATAGATGTTTGCCAACAAGAAGATGACATGATTACAAACTTGTTCCAACCACCCAAGGATGAACTTTTGCAATATATTCTCATGATGATTTTAGATCATGCCTTGAGGAGTTTGGTTTTTATTCTTTTGAGCACTTGGATTTATTCTATAAACAAAATTTTTAACCATCAGTTTTCTCTAATTTTGATAAGGGTGAGGACATGGTTTCCCTAGACAAGGAGTTTTGTGACAAGAATTTCCAACCTCCTCTACTATCATCTTGCCATTTTGCTACAAATACAGTTGGGAGTTTCTTTAGTTATGCTCACCCACTTGTTATACAAAGTTGTTTTCAACCTTTGGTTGGTTGTAGGCCTTTCCAGTTTCATTCACAAAATAAAAAATCCTTTGGTTGGGAGATACATTTTTTCTCTAGTCCTAGTTTCATCCATTACCTTGAAACCTCTTTTCCCATAGGCAACCGTAGAACATTTTGTAGGTTCTTCTCATCCTTTCTTCTCAACTTTATGGAGATATATTTGTAGCTGAGGATGAGGATACACCTCCATATGAATCTCTTGGCTCTACTTTGGGATGAATAGGGAAAGGTTGCGGTGATACTTCTTGGCATGATTTGGTTCCTCCCTCCCACCTCCATGGGTTAGGTTTTACAATTTCTTATGATATGATGCATTCTCTAACTCATCTTATTTTTGTGCTTAACTTATCATTGTTTTAGTTTACAATGAAGAAAAAAGTCAGGTATTATGATATATTGCTAGGATGGTTTCACTGGTTATATGACTATACCTAGAATTTGACTAACAGGTAAGTATAAGTAGATAGGCATTTTCATCCATTGTATATACCATGCATGTCATGTTAACATAATTTCATTTTTGTGTTGTTTTATTTCATTTGTATATATTATATGATCATGATTACATGTTAGATTCAAGATATTTTCTTTTCAAAATTTTCTTTTTACTTTGATTTTATCGTATGTGGACAAAGGGTGATAGTACCACCCTATGTACTCTACTACATTTTATTGAATGTGTAGGACACATGTCATATAAGATATGTTGAGTTTATCATGCACTCTACAGTGAGAAAATGTCCCTAAGTAGGAGCCAGATATTACCCCCAACATAGGGGTAACTAAGGAGATCATGTATCGAGGACCATAGGTTATAGGCATGGAGTGTCAAGAGTTGGATGGATAAAGACTATCCGCTAAGGGCCCTTATTTTCATTGATTCATTCTATGCATCACCAAAAACAACGTCCACCACGCCGACCTAGTCTCAGAAGGAAATGGGTATTTCTCCATGAGGTAATGAGTCTGAGTATCATGGTAAGTGTCACTCTAATATTTGAATCATTTGAACATGTTGCAAAAGATATTTCTAGGTTTCATAATGTTGGCTTGGAATTTATGTTATTTTCCTTATTTAAACCTAGTGGGTGTCATTATGCTTTAGTAAGTTTGTTACCCTTAGGAATAGGGTGTTACTTGGGGGTTCCTTGAATATTCATCATCCATCCCCAGTCATACTTGTCACTTTCCATACTTCATTCCCTCTATCTCCCCACCTTTTGGGATTTTCAAGTGTAATGACCTAAGAAGCGATTGTACATTATTTCATGGGAAGAAGGGGATAAAGACCTTAAGGGTAAAAGTAGATGGAAAAAGATAAAATACAATCATAAAACCTTCCATATTCTCACCCAAGAGGTCTTTAGAAACAATGAAACATTATCTCTTAAAAAAAATCAAAGACCTGCAAAAGAAAAATACACATTAAATAGATGTCCCACTTGTTGAGGTGTGTACACACATGTTGTGTCCCTTTATTTCCATGCATATGGAGTTCTATGTACCTCTATATTCAAGTGATGTTGTGGTATTTCCCCCCGCCACTTGATTTATCTTGGGGATTAATCAATGTTTGGAATTTAATAAATTAATGGAAAATAAATGGGCTTGGAAAAATATTGCATCACAGACGAAGGGCAACTCGCCCTTTATAAAGGTGCCCATATATCAGAAAATACAAACCCTTGTATGTCATGAACCCAATTCCTATAAGTTCACCCCACACCATATCACATGCACACATGAATTAGATAGGTTCCACTTAGGAAACACCCTGGACCATAGGAGTGATTGACCCAATAGGACACCTTGAGACCCCTCCCAGACCTAAATTTGGAAAATAGTATAACATCCTTGAGAATTTATTTGGTTTGAAAATGGGGGTTAGATGAACATGTTTAAGTGGTTTGATTATTATATGTGTCTTACTTTTTATGGTACTTGTGACTCATGGAACTGTGGAGGGCATATATATTTACCTTTGCATGACCTTTCCCGGTGGATAGGTTTACCTTTGTAGGTTCAACATCTCATGAAAGAGGCCTAACGTCACCCTAGGAAGGATGATGTCACCCTCTTTAGGGTTTGTTTTGTGAAAAATGATTTAATTTTGAATTTTAAGAGACAAATTGACATGTAGGATTTGTTTTTTGAAAAGGCACAACTTTTGGGTAAATTAGCCAAGATTTCCCATATAAATATGGCTGGCTAATTTCATTTTTTCATCCTAACTCATCACACAACACTTGTGGACTGAAATTTTTGCCCCTCTTGAAGCTATTGGCTGAAATTACTAAGGTTCATCTCTTGGGGAAGCTTTTTTGTGGTGTAACTTGGTTATTTGCATGGAGGAAAGGTATTCAACTAGGGTTTGACTTGATTATTCTTAGTGAAGTAAGTAGAAAATATTCTTTTTTTTTCATGTAATGAATATTTGTGTTAAATTTTTCTTATGTCAGGTTGAAGATTATGAAATTTCTTTTTTAAACCCTTGGGGAGAAACATAAGTTCTTCTTTATCTCTATAACTTTTCTACTTTTTTAATTTTTCAAGTATACATTGTTTAGAAGTGATTACTAGAGCCCTAAAGTGATAGATCTCTAGTAGCTTCACTCTAATTGTTTAATGCATTTTCAATACTCTAAGGAAAGAAGTGTTGGACAATTGGTTTAGATTGATGGACAAATGGTTTAGATAGTTGGTTTTCATTGATGCAACCCTTGGAGAGTGATATTGTAGATTGACGTCAACCCGTAGAGATTGATGTCAACCCTTGGAGAAGTATGGTAGCCCAAATTTATGGTTAAGGAACCCAAGTTTGGTTGAGGAATAATGTAATTAAGATTAGTGAATTTTTAGGTGAGACTATTATAGATGGGTAGTACATGTTATTCTGTTTCCAGTGATATGTGGTACATAACATAGTTCCTCATATTTGAGGAGATATGGCTTAGTAAAGTTGGATAACCCTCATGAGTTATCTAGAATCCCCTAGAAGGTCAAAGAAGTCAATTTATTCTAGAATCTCCTAGAAGAAGTTTACTAGTCAAAGTGGTTATAACCAGGAGTTAATCATAAGTTAAGTTGTTGAAATAAGAAAATAATTAAAAATAAATTAGTTGCAACTAGAAGTGGTCAGTTTACTATTTGTGGATAAAGTGGTTGCAAATGCGTAAGGTAGTTGAAAGTGGGTTAGCCCTAAAATAAGGGAGTTCGGTAAAACACTTAGAAGAGAAACCCTAAAGGAATCCACTTGGAGAGTATAAATAAGAGAGAAAGGGAATCCCATTAGAACCTATTGAACTTAGCTGAATATCTATTTTGTGAAAGGTTATTGACAGGTATAATTGACAAATATGAGGTTTCACGAAGCTAAGGAAGCGAAGAAAGTTTGATGGAAAAGTTTCGGAGTTGCAAAGGGCAAGGGTTTCTAAAAAACCTAATTATTGAGGTCCTTGCAGGTCAGCCTATAGGTTTCAAGAGAGGTATCTTTGTAGGTAAGGTAGTGTGAAACAAGAAAGGCATCCTCGTGGGTCAGGAAGTGTGAAACAAGAGAGGCACTGGTAAATTTGGGAAAAAAGGCTAGTAACAGACTACAAAAGCTAAGTAAGATCATAATGAAGAGTAGGAAAATAAAGAGCATGTCTCAAAGATCACAGGATTTCCAATAGCATGAGAAATAAAATAAGAGAATATGAATAAAGAACGAGACCAAGAAATTGTACTTTCATGAATTATAGTGAAAAATCAATCCACGGGCAGAAACAAAGAAGTCATAGTTCAAAAGGATGATGATTATACATATGAAGAGGAAGATTAGACTACATTAGAGAAGGTATTCTCTTGAGCCATCTAGCTTGGATACTCCTAGTAAATATGTATGTTGAACAGGAGGAGTCTAGGAAAAAACTCTACAGATCATATATTTATCATTCGAGCAGTTTCAAGTATGATGTTGAGGATTTTTGATAGAGACAACTTCAGAGTGGTTCGATGGTAGAAGCATAGAAAGAAAAATTGATCGACTAGGAAAGAAGTTTTCCCACACAAGTGTCAATTGGAAGTTACACAAACAAAAGTATATGGTTGTATTCAGGCACGTATATTGTTAGCATCGGTTGTTCGAGGCATGTAGAGTTTGGTATGATAGAGAAGATCAATGGACACATTTGATAATTATTTGAAATCGAGAATACTTTAGAATAGTACAGTGACATATGGGTTAGAATTGTGGATACTAGAGTAGTAGGTTTGGAAATATATATGATAGTGGATGAGAGCATGGATTCAGATATTGGGTTCACACATTTGTTTAGAGAGTGGTTCAAAGAGTGGTTTAGAGATAAAGGAATATTACCATAATGGATGATAATGATACATGAATATTTGAAGGCTTATTCTTGAATGATTTTTATATATTTTTTTATAATGATACATCTTGCAAAGAAGTCAGAGGAAGAGAAACATAAGAAGGAAGACAAGTAGAAAGATCATTCAGAGTAGTTGTAAGATAGAGAGGTAAGAACATAGGTATGATTCCAGGAAGAGAGATGATAGAGATGATCATAGAGGGAGAATTAACATCCATGCCATCAACATTGTATCATAATGATACCCTTTGTCAAAAGGGGAGATATTAATTAGACATGGGGAGAGAGATTAATCAGAGGCTTAGAAACACCTAGAAAGATCAATGGAATTTAGATAGGGGGAGCATCCCAAAGGACAGTGAAAACAGGGGGAGCATCCCCAAGGAGAGTTCAGTTAGGGGGAGCATACCCAAAGGGAGATATCGTTTTCCATTGATGTCAAAGGGGGAGAGATACAAACATTGATGAGGAGCGATGATCATAGGGAGCATGATTATGAGTATTTTCATGACTAAGTGTGTCCATCAATGTTGGTGTTGCTATCAATGCCAAAGGGGGAGATTGTTGGAAAATTGGTTTAGATTGATAAAAATATGGTTTGGATAGCTGGTTGTCATTGATGTCAACCCTTAGAGAGTGATATTGTAGATTAATTTCAACCCTTAGATATTGATGTCATCCCTTGGATAAGTCCGGTATCCCAAATCTATGGTTAAGGAACCCGAGTTTGGTTGAGGAATAATGTAATGAAGATTAGTGAATTTGCAGGTGAAACTATTCTACATGGATAGTACATGTTGTAACATTTTTGGTGATATGTGGTATGTCAATTAGTTCCTCACGGTTGAGGAGATATGGCTTAGTAAACTTGGAGAACCCTCATGAGTTATCTATAAGCCCCTAGAAGGTCAAAGAAGTCAACTTATTCTAGAAGCTCCTAGAAGAAGTTTACTAGTCAAATTGGTTGTAACTAGGAGTTAATCATGAGTTAAGTTGTCAAAATAAGAAAATAATTAAAAATAATTAGTTGCATCTAGAAGTGGTAAGTTTACTATTTGTCAATAAAATGGTTGCAAGCAGGTAAAGTATTTGAAAGTGGGTTATCCCTAAAAAAAAGAAGTCTGGTAAAACAGTAAAAGATAAACCGTAAAGGAATCACCTTGGAGAGTATAAATAAGAGAGAAAGGGAATACCATTAGCACCTATTGGACTTAGTTGAATATATATTTTGTGAAAGGTTATTAGAAGGTATAATTGAAAAATATGAGGTTGTGTGAAGATGAGGAAGGGAAGAAAGTTTGATGGAAAATTTTTGGAGCTGCATAGGGAAAGGGTTTCTAAAAACCCTTAATTATTGAGGTCCTCGCAAGTCAACCTATAGGTTTCAAGAGAGAAATATTCACGGGTTAGGTAGTGTGCAACAAGAGAGGCACTAATAAATTTGGGAAAAAGGATAGTAACAGACTGCAAAATCTAAGTAAACCCAGGTTATCAGAGGTCTAATGTTATAGGTCAGTAACATAGCTATAGGTATGAGGAAAATCTTATTTGATGAATGTATGGTGATGATACATGGTTGATTTTTGGAGCATAAGCTTGAGTCCTGTCTTAGATGCATGGTACACGCCCTAGTGTGTAGATTGAGGAATTTTTGTTCAGTTACAATGTTGGTTATGTTAAGTACTAATCAATAAGGTTATGACACTTTTCTTATGAGTTATATTATGGGTAATGTGATACTATATAGAGGTATATCATTTATCTATCGAGACATATTCTTGGCACATGTCTAGAGGTATTATTGTTGCATTATACTTGTTGTAGTGAATGGTTTTGAGACAGATCTTTTGTAGTACATGGATGGTACATGTGTGAGCTCTATTGACATATATTGAGGTTTGTTGTGAGAGACATTTGTTGGTGATATTATAATATGGTTAGCACATGCTTGATGCTACATAAGAGTGAAGTTTTGGCACATGGTTTGATGTAAGGGTTTATGGTAGTGTGATGTATTTTTAGAGGCCTATTTGTTGGATATCTTGGTGTATGTCTTTGATATTTGGTTGATATACATGTTGGGTACATGTTGAGACATATCGTTGATGTATGGTATGGTGATGTTGATATACCTTTATGATTCATAGTTTGTCTTGTCGATTGACACATGATTAGTACATGCTTGGTGCATTGTTAGAGGCACTTTCTAGTAGTGTTGGTGACACATGATTGGTACATGTTTGGTGCATTGTTAGAGGCACTTTATAGTAGTATTGTTGACACATGGTATATGGATGATGTATCATACTTATCTCTATATATTATTAAAATAACATCTTGGTCTTGGTGATGGTTATGAGGTGGTGTGATGTGCATGGTTGATGCACTTGTGATGGTACATGTTGTGTGAGTGATTAATGTACATGATTGATAATACATGTTGATTGGTACAGGTTGATTGGTACATGTTGTGACAAGTTAGTTGTACATGTTGATTGATATAGGTTGTGACAGGTTGGTTTTACAGGTTGTTGGCATAGGTTGTGACAAGTTATTAGTACAAGTTGGTACAGGTTTTTGGTACAAGTTGTGATAGGATGTTGATTCAGTGATAGTGACAGGTTGTCTACATTTGGCATTTATATTTTGGGGAGGTAGGACATGACAAGGATAGGTGGTTGGAGCCACCTTCCGATTGGAGCCATAGAACCAGGGATTTGGAGCTTCCTTCAGGTTGGAACCTAATAATTAGGGAGTTGGAGCCTCCTTTTGGTTGGAGCTAGAGAATTGGGTGGTTATAGCCACCTTCTGGTTAGATCCAGAGAACACAGGGGGTTGGAGCCTCATTCCGGTTGGAGCTAGAGAAATGGAAGTTGTTGCTTCCTTGAATGTAATTCTCTAACATATAAGAAAACCATTCTGTGTTTTTCTTCTTCATTGGGTTTCCATGTAATATACAGGTGTACTATGTATTGTGTGTATTTGTCTATTATTGTTCATTATGCACTGATGGATATTAATGTTTATAATGTAATAATATATAGATGATGAATATTGTTGAATAAGTTAAAATAATATACATTGTGGTTTAAAATGATTAATAAGTGGTATAGGTTTCTCATTATTGATTCACCCCCCCCCCCTTAGTAATCCAACAGGAAGGTGCACTAGGGCCTAAAAGTTCCTATTCTCTAGCAAATCCCTTTTTAAGACTTGGATGCTTTAGGCCTTGAAGTGAAAACACCTCTTGCATATACACCTTTCCTTTGACAAGAATTATCATTATCATTTCCCAAGATATAGTGTTGTTTTCATTGACTCCATAAGCCCAGGAAAGTTTTCCACTTGATTAGTGAAATATTTATCAAACAAACACTCAAACTCTCTTCTTTTAAACATCCACTAACTATTACTAACCCTAGCTTAGCTAAACTAACCAATAGTGTTGTTGTTGTTACAAAACATTTGCTAAAGCCATATTAACCTTGTAATTTGCTGCATACACTCAACCAACATTCACATAACACAATCAAAAATTTCTTTTGGAAAGTGATAATCAATCTATGGAATAAATGCTAAATTTTTGTTGTACTTTCATGTCATTCTGAGTAGTAATTATTGTGGTTGTTACAAAACATTCATTGTTGTTGTAAACTG
>SNQJ01S0132443.1:0-25771 GCA_010110895.2 Picea sitchensis | reverse complement strand
TGAGTCTTTCATTATAGAGTTGTTTCTCTTGTGGATTTGTAACTCTATTCAGTTGTTGATGATAACCCAAGGATTGTAGTCTGTAATAAAAGGAAGATTGTACATACATCTTGTGTTCTTTTTATTCTTTGCGGTGATGACTTATTGATGATATATTTTTCTGGTATATGTTGTTGATGCATGTTCACATTTAATTGGTTATAAATGACAACAATAAGTAATGAGTAAATGGTGATTGCTAACTAAGGAGTTTTGTGAAGGGAAGTTTGAAAAAGATCCCCACACTCATTCATCCCCACCCTCCTATAAGTGTGGTTGGTGTGTCCAAAAATTGATTCAACTTCATCATTAGTCATAATTTTGAACAACGCCGAGGAATTGCCTCTTTCTTTACACATGGATAATGAATTTTTCTTGTTGAGGGGATTAAAAATTGATGGTAATTAATGACCCCTCAACTTATTTTTATTTTATACAAAAAATATTTGTTATGTTGATTTTATTAGTCTAATCATAATATATGATTGTAGTGGTAGGGAATAACTTGTTTTATGAATAGTTGCACGAGAAGGAATTTATTCTTTTCGCATCAACAATCAAAATTGGCTATAAACACCAAAGACTCAATTTGAAAAAAGAGTTGGTTAATCACACAGTGCTCCTTTTTGGTCAAGTATTTAACCAAAAAGTGGTTTCTTCTATGGTAGGGAAGTATTTGAGATAGTGTAGGACACCTATCACACAAATCTAGTATGCTACCCTCTTTAACCATCGTTCACTAGTTCTCAAAAGTGAGTGGAATGCACTATTGGAGGATTATAAGGAGAAGAATATGAAAAAAGAGGGAATGGATCTAATATTTGAATAGTTTGAAAGGTAATCATTCATTGAACTTATAACTTTTCGTTTGATCTAACTAGCTAAATAAATTTAGCATGTGCTTCAAACTTTCAATAGGATTAAAGACACTTTGAAAGCTATGGAGGCTGGATTGGACAAGGTTGGGAAGAACAAAATTGGACCCAAAGGACATGTTGAATTAAAAGGGAGATATGTAAGTTTTATAATTTAAAATATTCCATTACTTAATTGTTCAATTATTATTTAACTCTAGGTAAAACATAATTGTGTTATGTTATGCTATGTAGTCAACCAAGAGTGATAGGTTATCCACTGTAAACAATATAAAAATTGCCTTGAAAGGGGGATATAAAGCCTTGGCTGAAATGAAGAATGGTGAGCACAAAATACTCCTAATCACAATAATTATATGTATAATGAACTGTACTAAATTGGATGTTTCATCAATAATAAATTATATTTATGTTCATATAATATGAACGAGATGATTTTTTTATTTTTTTTTCGGTTGTAAATTTAAATTATAGATGTGGGTCCTAACTGGCCAAGTGCATAAAGGTGTTTTTTTCATTCTCAAAAAAAATTTCCATTGAGAGAAGAATAAAATCAAGAAGAAGATAACAACATCATAATTATGGACATGATGAAACAAAAAATATATAGGAGGAAATAATGTAGTAGACATAAATGTGTCATTTCATTGAAATGCATTGACATATAATTAGTATATCTGATTATCTTTAATGTTATTTTTGGTTGAGATAAGCTAGGTTTTTCTAGGGTTTGAAGTGACTGAAAGTTTTGGTAGAATCTGGAGACAATATGGAAGAGTTGGGAGGGGGGGGTCCCTCTATCCCCTCCTTCAAAACTATTTTGTAGGGAAAAAAAGATTACATTTAGAACAAAATTAGGTGATAAGAATAGCATTCCCCAAGAATAAGAGGTGACATTGAACCCTTTAGGAGAGGGAGGGGTGGGGAAAATAAATCAATTAGTATGTGGCTCAGACCAAGGAATAAAGAGCCTACCCATGTAGAGTAAAGGTAGAAGACCATAGAAATGTATACCAAAGTCACACATGATCCGAATGTATGAAGTCACTTCTCCCGGGATTAGTCAATACATCCAATACATGCAAGATCATGTTGTAATAGGAAAATTTATGGGCATTTGGCTAACTGAGATAGCCATAGTGTAGTGGATTAATAGTAGATGGAAACCCAAAGGAAAATTAGACTTAAAGGTAGGATCAAAGGGTTTTTTATAGCCATTTTTCAAGTCTATAGATAGAGTCTTTGAAAATGGCCCATACATCTTCAATTCAACCATGTTATATCTAATTTTTTGGACAAAAACATTTAGTATGGAGAAGGAATATTTCACCTACACGCCAGTCTAGATTTGACTATACTCACTTCCATAAGAATTATGGGATGAGGAAACACTAGCAAGGATTGATAATACTTTAGGATATTTCATCAAGATCTCTGAGGTCACAGAAAAAGGGTGAAACATTTTATATGCATGCATATGCATCTACGTAAATGTCTCGGTAGTGATTCTAGAATAAACTTGCCTCATCTATCAGGACACTGAATGGATCCAAACAATAGATTATGAACATATTCCATTCAAATTACACAAATTCCATGAACACAATCATCTTTTTTGAGATTCTCCACTCAATTCCCCAGCAACTCCACCTCCAATGGCAGAAGAAAAATACTCTAAGGGTTTCTCAAAAGTGGTCAATAAAAGGAAAAAAACTCCTACCCTAGAGCCATCCAAAGGCTTAAAAATTACAAACCATTTTGCATCCCTTAATCAAGAATCAAACCATGATAGGCCTAGCTCCACTAATTCTACTCACAAGACCCGGGTAGAGTAGAGTAAAAGAAACACTAATTCTTAAAATCAAGAGGAAATCAAAAGAATGAAAATAGAAGGAAACCCCTCCACCACTTTAGAGGTAGAGGACATCCCAATGATAGAGGAATGGGTAGAAAATGTTGAAACGTAGGAGGGAGAAGACATTAATCAAGGTGATCTATGACTTCATAACAATGAAGAGGCTTGTAAACCCAAGGAGACAGTTATAATCCTAGATCAACAATTACATTTTCTTCATGAAGTGCTCCTCAATAATAAGGAAAATAATACAACAAGATAATATCAGCGTGGAACCTCCTCCTCCTTAGGGACACATGTGATAGCAACTAAAGACTCAAAAAAATATCACAAAGAAGAAAGGAATAGATGAAGGAAAAACAACAAACAACTCCTCAAGGAAATCATAGAACTCTCGATCAACTCAAGGAAAATCACCCTAATGACGTATATGTTTCCTCTCAACCCTTCCTCATGTTTACAATGAAAATAATCTCATGGAATATTAAGGGCCTCAATGGGAAAACCAAATACAAGATACTTTGGAATAATATCTTGGCAGAGAAACCCTTAATTATTATGATTCAGGAGACAAAATGTAATAGTGATACTCTAAATAGTATATCCTTAAAGTGTTGGAGAGGTCGATGATATATGGTGATTAATGCCAGAGGCATGAGTGGAGGTTTGACTATTTTATGTAACCCTATGGAAATTGCAATGGATACTTTCTTTGCAAATGTTTGCTCTCTCACAACCAAATTCCATGTAATTTGTACAAAGCATTATAGCCACATCACCATTGTGTATGGACTATAGAGAATAGAAGAAACAATGATAGAGAATCAAAACTAGATATTAGGAGACTTCAATATGATCACCTCCATGTTGGAGAAACAAGGTAGAATAGGAAGACTAGAGAATGGCAGTAAACTCTTCAACGACATCATTCAACAACTAAAAATGATAGACATCTATACCACCAATGGAACACACACTTGGAACAAAAAATGGGGGAGGGTGAGTATCAAGTAGCCTCAATATTAGATAGGTTTATAATTTTTGAATCTCTAATGCACATGGAATTGAACATAGAAGCATCCATCCTCCCATGTGCATGATATAATCACTAGTTCATCAACCTATACCTATATCTAAAAGGATGGCCTCATTTCAGGCCCATTCGATTCGAGAAATTCATATTGTTTCACCCCATATTTCAAAAACATATAGCTGATTGGTGGTAAAAATCAACAATAGCAGAAGGAAACAATATGTATAGATTCCAGTAGAGGCAAAAAAACCTCAAGCTCTAGCTAAAACATTGGAACAAATTAGAGATTTTAGGTTAAGGAGATTGAAAAGAAGATGACCATGCTCCAACAACAAATTATTCTAGAATAAATATCTGAGAATCTCAATGTAAAATAAGCAGAACTTTAATATAAATTAGATGAAATAAATAAACATGAAGAAATTATCTAGCGACAAAAGTCCCATGTGTAATGGTTGAAAGAGGGGGAACATAATATTGAGTTATTCCACAATTCCATGATTCAACATAGACATAAAAATTGCATGTCCTCTATATAGGAATCATGAGGAAACATGTTAGTGGAACATGAAGAAATCGAAAAGGAGCTAGTTTATTTCTACAACACTCTACTTTCTGAACCACAGTGAGATAATTTAGAAGCCATCCACAAAATAACTTGGTACATTCCTAGATTAATTACTCATGAGAAAAATGAATCGCTCTTGAGGGAAATAAATTTGGAGGAGGTTGATTAGTCTATCATGGACATGGAAACATGGAAGTCTCCAAGACCAGGTAGGTTCATGATATATTTCTTTCATTTTTTTAGGGAATGATAAAACATGAGGTTTTGGAAATTGTGAAGGATTCTAGGAGTACAGTGGTGGTGCTCCATGTTCTCAATGAAAAATTCCTAACTCTTATCCCCATATAACAAGGAGGCAAAAATCCTAGAAAATTTAGGCCAATCTCACTCTGTAATGTGGTTTTCAAAATCATTACTAAAGTCATTGCAAACCGCCTCAACCCCCTTCTACCTCTCCTAATTTATCATGAGAAAACATGCTATGTAGGGGGACAAAAAACACTTTATGGAATCATCATATCACATGAAATTATCCACTCACTCAAAATTTTCAAGAAACCAGGAATGTTAATAAAATTAGATATGTCCAAAKCTTTTGACAAGTTAATATGGAGTTACATTAAGCAAGTGCTTTTGTCCTTTTGAATCTCCTCTAGGTGGACCAATTGGATCCTATCATTGAATTCATCATATTTCTTTTCCATCCTCATTATTGGTTCACCCTCTTCCACCTTATCCCCTTCTATAGGAATTCGACAGGGAGACCACCTCTTCCCCTTCCTCTTTTTCGTCATGGTAGAAGGACTTGGAAGAAGAATTAATGCAACAATGGAGGGAAACAAAATTCAAGGATTATGAATTCATGGGATTGATTTACCTTTCACTCATATCCAATTCATACATGAGACAATTTTAATGGGTCAAAATTCAGTCAGATAAGTGATGAAAATAAAGAAACTTCTAAACTCGTTCATGATAGCCTCAAGAACATCGATTAATCAAGGCAAGTCCCAATTTTTTTTCTTCAATACTTCTCCCATAATTCAATGCAATATTTCTCAAACTCTTGGTTTTCAGAGGATCTCCCTTCCATATAAATATTTATGTGTTCCCCTAGTTTAAAATTCCCTTTGTAATGTCACTTGGGAAGAGTTACCAACTAAAATGGAAAAACGAATATCAAGTTGGGATTTTGTAGCACTTAATTTAGCAAGATGGTTGGTTCTAGTAAAATCAATTCTTCAATATTTTCCTTTGTACTTCTTTTCAACTCTTGATGCTCCCAAGTATATTCTCAAAGATGTTTGTAACATACAATGGTCCTTCCTCTGGGGAGGCTCAAACACATAACGCAAGTGGGCTCTTTTGGCATGGGAATTTTTTTTCCAACTGAAGCTGCAAGGAGGTGTAGGGATTTGGGATCCTGGAATTGTAAGCTCTACTTATGAGCAAAAATATAATGACATAAAGTAACGAATAGTCAAATATTATGGATAAAAGTATGGAGATGGAAATGTGCCCAAGAAATAGCTAAGCAAGAACTAGTAAGATTACATGAAAATGTATCAAGCTCAGTAAGATGGAATGTTGCATGGAAAAATTGATCACTAATACAAGATCATTGATTCTACGAAATTAGGAATGGATAGGCAATGTTATTTTGGGATAACTCCTAGAAAAAACTTCCAAAACTTAGGGGTTACCAACATTTTGGGTATTGGGTATTGGGGGTAACCCAAAATGGAACAATAATATAATCTGTAGAATAAATGAAGAGAAATAAACTTCAAACAAGATCGATGGTGTATAAAGACAATGTTTCATCACTTAAGCACAGTGCATTATGATGAGAAAATCACAATGCATTATTGAACACATGTTCTTCATTTTCTAATTCTATGTAATAACCATGGGATCCTTTATTTATAGTCTCAATATCTAACCAACTTCCTTGGAATCAGGAAGATCTTGTCCAAAAATAACCATCACTTGTTGGAACGGTTTCCATCAAATTCGTGATGTCTAGTTGGCTAGTCAAACCAAGTCGACCTGGCCATCCATTCATTCATCCAATCCATAGTATATTTTTCATTTGGTCAATCCATCGACTAACAGTCTTTGATTTCTATTCGATTGTTTGACTGATAGGATAGTTGACGACTCAACCAACTATCGTCAACTTCTGGTTGACCACTCAACTGATTGTGTCCAGTTATTGGTCGATCATCTGATTGACTATCTCCAGTAGAAGTGGGATGAACCAATAGAACCTGTGGTTACAACACCCCCCCATCAATACATGGATTTGGATATTCAAGAGGTGAAATTAAGTCAGTAGGACGCCCCCCATAATTGTAGTTTCTTAAAGTCTGAGCATATCACAGAGTTTCAAAAACTTAGATTCAAACAATGGTTTGGTAAAAATATCAACAAATTATCTAATCATCAGTTTTGCAATAGACAAGAGTGACAATATTTTCTTGAACCATCTGTCTCAAATAATGAGTATGAATTTCAACATGCTTCATTTTACTATGACCAACAATATTGTCAATAACTTGAATTACACTCTTATTATCACAATAGAAAGTAGTCGAGGCTTGGACATGAAACCCAAGTTCATCCAAGCATTGGAGAATCCAAACTGCCTATGTATCTACATTAAAAATGCCACAATACTCAACTTCTGTAGTCGACGTGGATACAACATTTTGTTTCTTTCATGACCAAACCATTGATCCAGTGCTAAAGCAAAACACATAGCTAGATGTGGACTTATGATCATCATTGTTTATTTCCTAGTCGGAGTCAGTGAAGCCAAATAAGGAATATGATCTATGACAATACATGATACTAATATGAGAGGTACCCTTAAGATTATATATATATATATATATATATTGATAGATTTCTAGTGACTTTCTTGAGGATCCTACATAAACCAATAGATCACACTAACAACAAAAGAGATGTTAGGTTGAATATGGGTGAGATAAATAAGACTATCAACCAGTTGTCGATAAAGAGTGGAATCGAATTTGGGAGACTGACAATATTTAGTTAGCTTAACTCCATACTAAAAAGCAGTAGTACATGGATTACATGTGCCCATCTTAAAATGAGTCAAGAGATCCATTACATATTTAGACTGAGAGAGGAACAAACCATCAGATAGAGGTAGAACTTGAAGACTAAGAAAATAATGCAGAAGACCAAGATCTGTCATATTAAAGGTGTCAATAAGTTGTTTCTTCAATCTAAGAATGAGATTATTATTATTGTCAGTTATGACCAGGTCATCAACATATACAACAAAATTAAGGTACCACCATTATCATGTAACACATAAATATTGTGATCATATTCATAGTGTTTGAAGCCAATATTGAGAAATAAATAGTTGACCTTAGGATACCAAGCTCAAGGAGCTTGTTTCAAATCATAAAGATACTTTTGAAGTCGAGAAAAAATCTTTGAATTTGTTGCAAAACCAAGAGGTCGTTCCATGAAAATTTCTTCAAATAAGTCACCATGAAGGAAGGAACCTTTAACATCCATCTGGTGGATCTACTAGTTGAAGTGAGTAGCAAGGAAAAAAATCAGTTGAAAAAAATTCATATTTGCGACAAGAGAAAAGGTATCAGTGTATTCAATGCCTTCTTATTGAGAAAATCCTTTCATTGCCAAGCAAGCTTTATGATTCTCAACAACATCTTCTAAGGTAAATTTTGTCTTATAGACCCATCCAAATTTCACAATTTGCTTCCCTTGAGGTCGAGGAACTAAACCCAAGTATGATTCTTCAAAAGATAATTCATCTCATCCTACACAACTTTTTCCCATTCAGGTTTTCCATGTGCATTAGAGTATGATACAAGATCACAATTTTCAAGGACATGAGTCATCAAAGAAACACTGTCTTATTGTTTATGACTGTGAATTTCTTGGCCTGAAGAGATATCACCGACATCAGGACGAACAACATCAATCATCTTAGCAGCCCATCTAGGTAGGAAGGAAAAAGGTGAATATATATCCACTACATAAGGTTGATCAAAATAAGGAACATTTTTAGTCAAAGAAGATAGAGGACCAGGCGAATCATAGATCGATTTTTTAGTCGACTGGGGAATAGAGGTCGATGATCCAGTAAAAAAATGAACAGAGTTCATCTACCCAGTCCAAATGCTGAAAAATGAGCATGTGAACCATTGTCGGAAACAATGTTAAAGGGATCATCTTGTAGTAAACCAAAGGAATAATTCAACAACTTAATTCAAAAAGACTTCTCATAAAAAAACACATTTCTTCTGATAATGATTTGACGTTTAACATGGTCAAACAGTTGATAGGATTTGGATTCTTCATAGTATCCTATCATGATGCAAACATGACTCTTTGCATCTAATTTATTCCTCCAATCATCCAAAACATATGCCCAAGAAACACATATAAAGACTCTGAGGTGATTGATTGAGGGTTTCTTTCCGCACCATATTTAAACTGGAGTCACATAATTGACACCTCAATTCAAAATATGATTCAAGAGATAATTGGCACAATAGATAGCTTCAACCCAAAAACAAGTGGGAAAATATTTGGCCTGCAAAAGACAATGAGCCATTTCGACCAATTTTCGATTCTTTCATTCTTCCAAACAATTCTATTGAGGATTATGAGGAATGGAACTCTACCAGGAAATACCATATCGAGAAAGGTATTCTTCAAATGGTCGATTCACATACTCACCACCATTATCATATCTCAAACACTTCATAGGTTGATCACATTGTTTTTCAGTCAAGGCCCTGAATTCCTTGAATTTTTCAAAGACACGGTTCTTATTTTTCAAGAAATAGACCCAAGTGAATCTAGAGATATCATCAATAAAGGTCAAAATATGCTTCGGACCTAATAACAAAGGTTGATTGATACAACAAAGATCAATGTAAACCAACTTTGATGATTATTTCTCATCACACATCCTCTACAAACTCCATCAGGTGGAACAAATTTGGGTAAACTAGCAACCACATTCTATGTGGCCATTGACTTCATACTTCTAAAATTTAGGTGTCCAAGTAGTTCATGCAAAATTTGATTGTGTTCATCCATGTGAGAAACAAGGGAAGTTGGCTCAGGATCTAATCAAGGGAGGTCACAAAACTTGTACAGTCCATCCTTTGATTCAAGAAACCATTAAGTGACAATCAAATTAACATTCTTTAGATCCTTAGCAAGGAACTGATCTGGTTGGAACTCCACAATATTACCAATCTGTTTCAATTGAGAAATCGGAAACAAATTTGCATTAAGATTGGGCACATGATAGACGTTGATAATTTGACCATGTCAACATAGAACATCATCGTGACCAAAAAAAAACTTTCACCGTATGATGAGTGCACCCATAATAAAATACCCATCCATTATGCGCAGTATAACCAAGCCATGCTTGAGAAGTTCTGAATTGGAAGGTGAAATTGTTAGTAGGTTGATGAACAACATACACATCTCCTTCAAGATACTTAACCTTATATTTTAGGTCAAAGTTCTTCTTCAAGGAGGTTTTCTCAACATGTCTGGTCTTTCCACAATGGAGACATGTATTCTATTTCTATTATTTTGGGTATATGTTGACTCATCAATCTTCACTTTAATTTTCTGGTCAATACATTCATGTCTATGTATAGGATATTCAAAGTGTCCTCTTTCCTTACAATTCACGATTTTCCCCTTTCCCTTGAGCAACTGGGTCTGATGTTTACCACCAAGATTCCCTTCATCGAGAAATATATGTTGATCATTAATCGGTAAGCCACAA
Organism: Picea sitchensis; assembly: GCA_010110895.2. Lineage (NCBI taxonomy): Eukaryota > Viridiplantae > Streptophyta > Pinopsida > Pinales > Pinaceae > Picea > Picea sitchensis. The sequence goes on along the minus strand of SNQJ01S0132443.1, from coordinate 15,577 downwards.
AAAGTATCAAAGGTATAATCCTTGCCATATTCTTTGTGTGCCTACCAGTTTGTCCAGAACGTGGAACAAAACACATCAAACAGTGTTCTCGAATTCATCAGGACCATCTCGATGAGCTGTCCATATTTATTTTAGAATTTCTTCCCACATTCGCCTAATTTCAATTGTAGCTCTTTAACACATGCCAAATAGTCCTCAATTATGTCGAAGGAATGAGAATTGAGAGATATCAACTCTTTTTACAATTGCATAACTTGGCTCTCATCGAGTTTATCATAGGGGATTCTCTTTTTTAACCAATATCTTATCACGTTCATTCATAAAGGGGATTTAAAATTGTGAAAAATAAAGTCAATATATTGTAGGTATTGGGGGAGGGGGGGGTGTAGGGTATCGGGGTTATAAAAGGTGGTATATAGTAAAAACATGTTTTTTTTTTAATTGTAAAGATGTATTGGGGGGGCAGACAAAAGGATTTTGGGAGGCATTTATTGATATCTCATGAAATTAGGAGTATTCTTTATTATCCCACAAATGCATGTGCTTTGTCATAGATTCATTAAATGAAGACCGCATTGACTTTAGCATCTTAAAAGAACTAAAATAAAACTAAAACACTAGTTTTTTAAATTTTAAAAATATAAATATTAAAACAAACATTAAAAAAAACATATTATAAATACTATACCAAACTGTATTTAAAAAAATAAAAATTAAATAACAACAAAATTAAAAACAAAACGACATTGAACTTAAAAAATAAAAATAAAAACACTAAAATATATACAATTAAAAAGAATTTAATTAGGAAAACCAAAATAAAAAAAAAAATGAAATAAAACAAGCACACATAATTAAATAATTAAAAAAAAAGGTTTTCTATATTGAGTGGGCATCGCCCACCCCCCCCCATTGATGCGACTTGCATGCAGGACATAAAAATGGGGACAATCGGGCAATTTAATGTTTGTTTTAATATTTATATTTTTAAAATTTGAAAAACTAGTGTTTTAGTTTTATTAATTCAATTTATTGTTTTATTTAATGTTGTTTTTCAAATTTTTTATTAAAAAAAAAATTTACTCAATTTTAATTAAATTTTTAATTTTTTTATTAAAAGATCTTGATTTGTATTTTTTTTCCACAAAATTGGTTTTTTCTTTATTTCTAAAATAAATTTCTTTTTTTTCTTGAAGAAAAGAAATTTGTTTAGGGTGTTTTTTTTCCAATTTTATTATTTTCTTAATGTAAATTATTAAAAAAAAAAAAATTAGGAAAAACATTATCAAGTAATAAAAAATTTAGATTTAGGAGTTCATTTTTAGTGTTTTATTTGTGGTGGTGCAAATGGTCAAGGTCATAGTTTGAATTAGGTCATAGTTTTAACTCCCCCCAAAAAAGTGGTGCTACCGGTAGCATTGCTTTTTTATTCAAGGGTCAATTTCAGGATTCTATCTGCAATGTCAAGCTCGTGATTTTGATGTCAAGGGTGCGATTTCAAAAAAGTTACAATTTTAAGCACTTCCAAAAAAAGGGTGCTACCACTTTTTGATTCAAGGGTCAATTTTAGGGTTCTGTTTGCAATGTCAAGGTTGTGATTTCAATGTCAAGGGCGCGATTTCGAAAAATTTGCAATTTTAACCACCTTCGAAAAAAAAGGTGCTACCAATAGCAACACTTTTTTATTTGGGGGTTGATTTTGGGGTTTTTTACCCAAAAATGGCTAGAGTTCTCATTTTGAGTCTAGAGTTCTCGTTAAGTTGGTAACTTCATTGGGTTACAGTTGACAAATCAATGGCCCATAGTCAATCACTATAAGATCTGACTCAACAAGATTTGTGGACAACATGCAAGGTATAAACTATCACTCTGATACCATGTTGGGGATTGGGGGTAACCCAAAATGGAACAATAAAAAAATCTATAGAATAAACGAAGAGAAATAATCTTCAAAGAATATTGATGGTGTCTAAAGACACCATTTTAGCACTCAATCACAACGCATTATGATCAAAATGTCACAATGCATTATTGAACACGGGTTCTTCATTTTCTAGTTGTGTATAATGAACAATGGGATCCTTTGTTTATAGTCTCAAGATCTAATCAACATCCTTAGAACCAAGAATATCTTGTCCACAAATAACCATCATTTTTTGCAATGGTTTTCAGAAATTATACACTGTCTATTCAGTTAGTCGAACCAAGTAGACCTGACCATCCATTCATCCAAATTGTAGTCAATTTCTTATCCAATTGATCCATCGACTGACTGTCTTCGATTGCTAGTCGATTGTCTGACCTATAGGCTAGTCGACTACTCAATTGATTTTCATCGACCACCTAAATGAATGTCTACAATTGTTGGTCGACCATTCAAGCGATTGTCTCGAGTAGAAGTGGGATCAACCGATAGAACCTAAGGTTCCAAAATTGAGGAATCACGAATTTTGTTGGTCAACAATAACTAAAATGACTTTCATAAATATTGGAGCAATAATGAGCAAGATTTCGAATGGAGAACATGGCTTCCCAAAGAACAACTACAAGCTCTTCAACCCACTCTCGACTAGGAAGCCCTATGGAATGAAATTCAACAACGGAGGATAAAAATTAAGGAAGGACTAGACAAGCTACGATGGGGCCACTCAGTAGGAGGATGTTATTTATTGAATGAAGCCTACCATCTTCTCACGGGCCAATTCCAACTTCCCTCAAAGGAAAATTGGAAAATTATATGGGCAAAAAATCTATGGCCAAAAGTTTCAACATTTAGCTAGTTATTGATGCGAAGGAAAATCATAACTTGGGATCAATTAAGAAAACATGGTTTTGACGATCCCTTTAGCTATCCTTTATGTAGTAACAAGGAAGAGTCAGTCGAAAATTTACTAAATGGATGTTCATTTATTAATTCCACTTGGGACAAAGGAGCCACTTTATTTCGAAAGTGTGACCAAAATAGATATATCCTCATGAACACTTTTGAGCAGTGGAGTCAACATTCTTTCCATAATCCTATCCTCAATAGATTTTGGCAGCTTTTCATGGGTATATTAAACTATGAAACATGGGAGGAATGCAACAAAAGAGTATATAAGGACCTACATAAATACATATGGGAAACAAAATCGATGTTGTACTCTAACAATACTAATAAAATCGGTCGTATTGTCATATTTTATTTTCAATTTTTGTATTTTTTTTTAAAAGTTCCTCATGTTCATCGTATATTCGATGAATGGAACATAAAATCCCGATAAACAATGGTCACTTCCCTTTCATCAGATATCCGATGTCATGAGGCACCATCGCATATCTGACAGTTGACCAGGCCAAATATCCCCTTACCAAGGTTTGCCAAAGTCAATATTTTTAAATGTTAAGAAACATCTCTTTGGTCATCAGTTGTCGGAATTCCAACGAAAAAAAATATATAATTAAAAAAAATTGAAATTTTAGAGGCGTTTGACATTGTTGCTATACTAGCGACAGTTTGAAAAGGTTATATATAGGGTATATTTTTTGGTCAAAATATAAACAGTTTTTATTTTGTTAATTGCATTACAAATAGTTAAACTATTAGGTTGATTTTTGAAGATAATCATCACTGAACGTTTGGTAAGGGAAAATGTCACATAACATTCCTCCAGGAGGACAAGAAGATGTGAGATCTACATTGGAGGCTTTGGGTGATCAAAAATTTTGTTGCCCTTGTAAAACTTGCAAGGGATATAATAGAAGGAGACTTTTAATAAAAACAACTAAAAAAATTTGTATAGAGTATGGACACCTTGAAGGGGAGCATGAATATTGTCCCTTGGTAGGTTATTCATTATATATCTTTATATTGGAGATTGTTTTTGTAAACGTTTATATGTTAAATGTAGAAGAAAAATAATGAATTATTTTTTCTTTATGGATATATTCTATGTACACAACAAATTGACAGTAAGTTAAGAATAAGTGAAGTAGACATAAGATGTATATTTTAATTAGGGTTTAGGGTAGGGTTTAGTGTTTAAGGAGTACATGGTGTAAGGGGTTAATATTTTAGTGGTTTAAGGGTTAATAAGGTCATTAAGACTTAGTGGTTAAGGGATTAGGGGTTAATATTTTAGGGGATTAGGGGCCTATGGGTTATTGGTTAAGGGTTTATGGGTTATGGGTTAAGGGCTTAGGGATTAGGGGGAATGGGGTTAAGGTGTTAAGCATTAGGGGGGTAGGGTATGAGGGGTTAGGGGATAGGGATCAGAGGGTTATATAAGCTGATCTCAACCCCTTATAAACCGTGGTCTCCAAGTTGTGGGAAAGTTGTCATCGACTTAAAAGAGGTGGTTACCAAGTGAAATCAAGGAAGAATATGACATAATTATGAAGGTGAAATAAGAATAGGTTGTTTTTTCTAGTTGTGACTATATATCTCACAAAGTGTCTCTCTTTCTACATGTCAAGAAAAATAACATTTTTCCTATATTTTTTCAATATATTCATAAACATCTTGATAAATTTCACAAGTTTCATCATTGATTTGTTGTCTTTGTTTATCTCTCTCACCTAAGATGATTTCTCCATATAGAATACCAAATCCTGAGTAACCATAACCATTGTATGTCCAATAACATTTTAACCCCTAATTCCTTATCCCTTGACCCCTTATAAACCCCTAAATCATTAAGTACCCCAATCCTTGACCCCTTATAAACCCCTAAATCATTAAGTACCCCAATCCTTGACCCATAATTTCCCCTTAAACCCTAACCCCTTAACCCATAACCCCTAACCCTTGCATCACTAATGTGTTAACCCATACTCCCTCAACTCTCAACCCCTTATAAATTAAACTATGGTCTCCAAGTTGGGCCCAGGGAAGTTTCCATCCACTTAACACTTGTGGTCTCCAAGTGAAATCAAGAAAGAATATGAAATAATAATGAAGATGAAATAAGAATATGTTTTTTTTGTTGGTTGTGACTATATATCTCACAAAGTGTCTCTATTTCTACATGTCAAGAAAAATGTCTATCTTTGTCTTTGTTTTCTTTGTTTACCTATATTATATTTTTCATTGTTTGTGTCATTTTAATATTTTTTATATACACTAATATTACTTGATTGTTTGTAATTTCCTATGGAGGAAGACATGTTTGTACAAGTGCATGTTCAGGAACATGGAGAAAATATTGAAGATCAAGTAAAATATCCTATGGAAGAAGATGATGATGTTAATAACACGGTTGAAAAAGATGGGACAAATATATTGATCCAGGAGACATTTGATCATGTTGGAATGGATGATGATGATTATAAACTTGATGGTGTTTTAGATATACCTATAATTGAGAAGGAAACACAACCTCTTTATGAAGGCTCCAAAACAAATCTTCTCTCTTTTATATTGTTGTTGGTGAACTTAAAGGTTATGAATGGTTTTTCAAACACTTGTGTCACACAACTCCTAAGGTATGTAATATATTTTGTCACATTTAGTACATGATGATAAAGGTTTTATTTTTTCCTCAATTTTTATTGTCAGTTGATCATATGTAAAATATGGATGCAATATGTACGATAAATATTATTTACATTAACCAGTATTGATTTTTTATGTTGTAGATTATTAGGTGAATTTTTGTTACCATTGTCAAATGTTTTATGTCGCACATACCTAGCTTTACATGCCATTATGAAATATATTGGAATGGAGTATCAATATATTCATGCATGTATTGATGATCATATTCTGTATTATGGAGAACATGCGTCGAAAGAAGAATTCCCGAAATGTCAAATTAGTAGATATCGAACCGGTCAAGTAACAAAAAAGGTGCCTTGCAAGGTTCTTCATTATATTCCCATAATTCCATGTTTGCAATGATTGTTCAGGTGCAAAATCATAGCATAGTTTATGGATTACCATGCAAAGAATAGAAGTAAAGATGTCATTCTTGGAATGCCTGCAGATGGATCTACATTTAAGAAGAATGATTTTCTTCGAATTCCTTTTGATGGATATGCATTTAAGAAGATGAAGGAAATATGGCCACATTTTAAATTCAAACCCCAATTTGTCAGTAACCTGACGAACCACCAGAGAGCTTGGATCTACTTTACCTCGCTAGGCCCAGCTTGCCATCCATAACATTCCTCCATGGATGTCAATAAAGAGGGAGCATATAATATTGGCAATGATTGTTCCAAGCATTTTTTTAGAATAATTTCTTTTAACATGGTAACATCTCATCTGTCTTGTTTGTTTCATAATTATGTTTATATAGAGATATATGCAGACATGGTATATATATATATATATATATATATATATATATATATATATATATATATATATATATATATGTTCACTATGTCTTATAATTGTGTTTGATATTTTTATTTACTCATATATGTAGTAATTATTTACTGTATGTTCAATCAATTAGGTAACTACCAAGTCAAAGATATGAATGTATATATCAAGCCTCTTATCGATGAGTTACTAGAGTTATGGAAGGGAATCATTATGCATGATATCTCTAGACCAAGAGGGTAAAAGAAGGAAATTTCAATTACATGCACGTTTGTATGGACAATTCATGATCCCCTGTGGCTAACACATTTATGTGGTATGTTATAATGTTACACTACACTAATTTAATAGTGTTTAATTTTATGAATTTCATATCATGCATGTTTTTTAATACATAATCCATTCATTAATCATACTTCGAATAATTACGCACAAAATTTATCCAACTTTTGTAGGTCTTCAAACACAGGGTAGATTTTCATGTCCAAATTTTGGTCCTAAGATGAAATATCATCGTTCAATAATTTTAGGAAAGGAGGTGTTTGACGAATATAGGCACTTCCCCTCTAAGAACCATAGGTATCAAAGTACCGAAAAAACAGATTTTCAACAAAAGAAGAGACCTATTTAAAACCATGGAGAACACACCGCCCATGGAAGTTGCAATATATAATATAAATCGTCAAGGTATGGATCAAAATGTCTATGTATCATACATGAAAATTTTAGAAAATACTATTACGCATTTTTTTCAATCGCGACTAATTGAAAATTGTTGTTGCAATATCTTTAATTATGCTTCACCTTGAAGGTTGTCATGAAGGCATTAATAATGGGAAGCCTCGTAAGCGGTCTGTTATCACGATAATTCAAGAGGGTTCTCACATAACCCGGAAACTGTCCATTGCCGACAACACCAAACACAAAATACAAACACAGGAATCCAGATGTTGGAGCACAAAGAAAAATTGTAAATATTTGTAATGACATTAAGGCTGAAAATCATGAAATGTAAAGTGTTATTCATTCAAATAGCAATGGAGACCAAAATATGTTGCCTCCATTTACACCGAAAGCAAAGAAAGGATACAAAAAGAGGTTATTCAAAAAATTAAATTTCCCATTATATTTTCTTCAAACATCCACAAAGCAGCGAACAGGGAAAACCGTTATATCAAATACATTCCCACATGTAATTATTTCGCCAGGCATACATTTGTGCACAGAACATCTGCCACCTTTTTCTACTAATTTGGGAATTAAATAATTATTTATTTATTTTGTTATAGTATGTTCTACCTCTGTCTCTCCCATTCAACTTTGGAGCCAAACAACGTCGTATTAAGATTCAAAAATACATGAGGTAAATGAATCTACTGGCATGCAGCGTACCTGTTCACCACAGCCAACTTATATTTCATCATGTGTAATGTAAAATCATATAATTTTTTTGTTTAAACTTATGATTTGCTTGCATCATCAGGATGGTTGTCATCTAAATAAATAGATAAAGAAGATATAAAGTATTGAAAGAGATAAATTCCCTCTGCCTAATGTTTGAAATGCAAGCATCTAATTCCAACATTTTGCACAAGAACACTACCTCATTTACCAAGTTGAGGAGATTGAAATCGGTGGACCTATACACACAAGGTCAATGTGGATGGTTGGGAGGCACTCGAAATCATTGAAGGATTTGGTTAGACAAAGAGCATGTCCCGGTGGTATCTATGGTAGAGGGATATATGGTATATCAAACCATGGTTTATATTACTCAATATATTCCTAAAATAATTGCAAGTATTAATATGGATCATGTTTGGGATGTCAACTCCATCAACAAATTTGAAGGTGAACAACTATTGGGGAAAGGTAGAATGAGGAAAAAGACAAGTAAGTAGATCATGGTGGTGATTTATAATACATTTGACTTTTGTTTTTGTGTATATCATACTTGTTTTAATTTTAGTCTTCATGTATAATCCATTATTGTGAAGGTATACCATGGTAATTGATTATATATGAATTGTTTTATTTTAATACATCTGTTGTTGAGAGTGGGATGCAATACATTTAGACATTGCAAAAAATCTTGATTGGATGAAAGTATGATTGAACGCATGTATACAATATAATAATGGTAGGTTATCATGGTATGGTGTGGATTCACTGGTCAAAGAGGTTGAACGTAAAGGAGATGCCAATATTACACAAAGTGAAATTGATTTATCATATGGTTTAAAAAATAAACAAAAAGCGCCACTTCACCATACTATTTGCCTTTTTTTAATATTATATCGCATGTATACATGGTTTTTTCTTACCACACCGGCGCATGCCTATGTCATCAAACGATAATGCATTTTACTGGTTTGGAATAATTCGGGGCTTGAAACACCACAATGCTATATGGTGCAATGGCCACAAATTTCACATAAAAAAAAAAAAAAAAACTTTTGATAGTGGGATAATTGCAATGTTTCAGGTTACTAATGTTTCCTAAAGAAGTGACATATTCATAAGTCTCCTCGAAAAAATCATACTATGGCATTTGGATTTACAATTTTGAGTGTGACTTCAAACCTCTACCAGTTATGTTCGACGTCGAATGGTACATGCTATGAATGAATGAACATGATCCCGATAGAACTGTTAATCAACATGGTAACGGATTTACCATGCTTAATACAAGGAACACTGAGCCAGGATCAGAGCCCTATGTTCTTCCAAGCCAATGCACATGTATTTTATTCATAGGTTCCAGTTAGAGTGGGGGTTAAATGGCGTTATTAGATATAATCCAATATAAACGTGCCATAATGTAGCAAAGAAGATGATATTAAGAATAAGGCATTTACAAGGGAGAAGTAGCCTGCGTCATAAGAAGACATCAAGAAGTTCAAGGATACGTTTGAGACAATGTTCTGATGAAGATGACATTGATGTTGTGTTAGATGAAGAACTGATGCAGGAGAATCATAATCAAAGCGCAACTAGAAGACAACTTAGCACCATGGCACACATTTTGAAGTGACTTTGAATTAAGAGGAATGTCACAAACTGTTGACGGTAATTGAAGAACTTTAATGCTTAGAGGCCGTCCATCGCATGAGATCGATGGGACTGCAATTTGGCCTAATGCACGCGCACAAGAATTCTCTCTTATCTGTTTGTACCCATCATTTATTGTAATAAAGACTTAGAACTTGATAACTTTTATTTTGATAGGATAGATCTAAGGTAGTCATAGTGAAAACTCTATGAGCTCTCTTGTATAAATAAATGTATTGTATGCCCAAATGAGTCTTGAAGGTTATTGTTGAGAGTTATTTAGAAGTAGTTGTTGAATATTATTGTAGTTGAAAACTGTTGGAGCTTATCGAGTTGTATGAACCCTTGTACATATCATTTGAATGAATATAACAGAGAAGCCTTGATCCCAAATGTATGGTATTGTTGTTACCGTCTATCCGAATGAATGGTAGGATTTCTTTTAATTACAAGTCTCTGTTATTTATTACTCCTATGTTATGAATGAATTTACATCGTTGAATGTATGAATCTATGAGAATTAGATAAGTTTCAATTGTTTCTCTTCTACCATGCATGTATGGGAGCATGAAACAACATATACTTAGCCAAAAGCCCTTTCAACTCCGTGGCTTTAGGGAGGAGATGAACGAAGATTTTGGTTTCGGTAAGGAGTGCATAAGGTCCAATAAGGTGCATTGAAGAAGTCTTATTTCTTGACTCTAAAAGTTCGTGGAGGGATGAACGCACAGCTTAAACAACGCATTTATCTATGTCAATTTGAGCCATATAAGAACCATTGTGGAGAGAACAACAAGGTTGTTGAAGGAAGCCTACTGTGCGTATCCATCACTAATTATCGAAGAAGTTATTCTGAGAAGTTCATAGTGTCAAGGAAGAATAAGATCAGGAGAGATAGCGGACAAAAGTTCTTCAGTAGGAAGGAACCCACTGAAGATTCCTCAAATTAATGAGCAAGATATGTTAAGGAGGAAGCGATATCATTCCAGACCGCTAGGATCCGGGGAGAGTTTCATGGAGGTTATCCTTGGAGTCCTTCAAAAATTCAGCGAATTTAGGAAGTCAGAAGTGTTTGAAGAGTAGACCAAAGTCCCGGTGAACTCAGTAATCCCAGCCGCTATTAGGAGGAGGATACGCGGTAGTGGGATAAGCAATTTGGGTGCCGGCTAACTCTCAGAGAAAAAGGTGCTGGAACATTTGGAACTCTCGCACGCCGTGACCGGGGTTTTATCAATAGCCGCTATTACGATGTTTATAACTGCCGATCATCCGTGGGTTCGTGGTTCGTGCTTAGGGAAAAAAGTTTGTGCTTGTTTCCAAAACAAATGGGCCCAAAGTTGCAGCTCAGGCTCGTACCCCAGCCACCCGAGGTCATATGATATATGCCCTACAGCTGGCCAACGCTGCGTTTAAATTGCCAAGAGCACCGTGAAAGGCCCAGCTTTCATATACAGGACCTACACCTAAGGAGAGTTGGTGGGGCCCGTTAAATTAATTTGGGGCTAAAGTGTGGTCCCCGAGGACAATTCGGCTCAACCTTTAAAGATCCTTGAACTGGGAGGCGTCACGCGAACCACTCAGGGAGAGAAGGGGGCTACATCAAGTGGTATTAGGAGCCTAGGAAAAATGTTTTTTCCGACAAGTGGGTATTAGGGAGCCACATAATTAATTTTTGTAGGCAAATAAGAGGTAGTCTGATATCATCAAGAGGTATTAAAAAGGAAAATTTTCTTTTGAGTTCTGTGTGAAGGAGAAAGTTCAACACCATGCCGCCTAGAAGACGCGGCAAATCCACATGTAGAAAAATTGAGCTTGTGGAAAAGGGAGATGAGAGAACTTTACGCAAGGTTGTATGCTATGGAGACATCATAAAGGAGAGAACCCGATGTTGGAGACGTCAGTGATGCAGAATGAAGAAGTGGAAGTTTAAGAAGTTGTAGTAGAGGATGCTACAGAAGAACGTTTTTTGAAAGATGTTGTCAAATTGGGGAGCTAGAGAAAAGATAGACATCCCGGCTGCATGAAGGAAATTTAGATGCTAGAGAACTATTGATTGGAAAAGATCAATGGACAAGTACTTCAATTATGAATACATCGATGAGGAGAAGAAGGTGGAAACATGATGTCACCTCAAATTAAAGGGACATGTAGCATATGGTGGGATGAATTGCAAAATGGCTGATAAGATGCAAAGGAAAACAAAAGATCAAGAATTGGGGCAGAGTGGTAGCCGTTGAAGGCTAAATTCATACCAAAGGACTATCAAATAAATCTATTCAAGAAGTTACAGAACCCGAGATTTAAGGGAATGACAGCCAAAGTGAAAGAGTACACATAGGATTTCTACAAATTGAACATTAGAGCTCGACAGAGATAAAAACAGGATGAAAAGGTTGCCAGATATATTAATGGCCCGAGATACAAACCCTATGATGAAATCCACATGATGACAAGTGGAGGAAGAGGGAGATGATGCTTATCGACATACCGGAAGGAAGATGAGAAGTTGGCTAGAAAATAGAGCCAACGAAGCAGAGAGAGAAGTCTAAACATAGGTAAGGAAATTGTCCATGATAAGGCATAGAAGCCCAATGTTGAGACTGAAAAACCACATAGTCACTTAAGAAAAGGAGGAATTTCCCGAGGGAGACATTATGGCAGAAGAAATACTTTTCCTCGAGGAAGAGGAAGAGGCAAGAGGAGGAGAGGTGAAGTGTTATTCCCATGGAGAAACAAGACAAATGTCTTGGGAATTTCCCCGAGAAAGAAATAAGGGAGGAGGCAGCTCACATTTGCCGCCAGGCGTAATGTTGAAGCCATTAAGCGTAAGATGGAAGATCTCTTATGTTGAAGAAGGTTCTCTTGAAGCTAGATCCAGAGGTTGAAAAAACCAGCAGAGGAACACTTTGTTTAGAACTTCTTGCAAGAAAAAAGACAAGGTATGCAAGGTGATAATTGACAAGGGGAGCATTGATAACTTAGTACCCACAGATATGGTGGAGAAACTAGAACTGAAGACAACTCCGCACATCTAAGCCATATGAGTCTCATGGTTGCAAAAAGGACACTAGGCAATGGTAACTAAACAATGCCTAGTTGAATTTAAGATAGGAGGAGGAGATGATATTTTGTGTGATGTGATTCCCATGGATGAAGGTCATGTTTTTGGGGAGACCATGGTAGTATGATAGGAATGTCATTCATGATGGGAGAAGAACTACTATATACCTTTGAGAAGAATGGTAGGACACATTACGTTAATGCCAATAGAGGAAAATAAACTAAAGGAAGAAGCAAACACAAGTATATTTCTCATGAGTGGTATTGAACTCCTGAGTGAAGTCAAGAAGGAACAAAATATGTAGTTTGTTTTAGTAAGGAATCCCAAAGTCATCCTTACAAGTAATTTTGTGGAATATTTGCCTGAAGAAATTCAGGGAGCCAAGTTGGAGAATTTTTACTGACATAGTAGTGGATGAGTTACCCACCATTTCCACCGATCAAGAGTATCAACCATAACATTGATCTAATACCAGGAGAAATCCTATCGAATAAATCAGTGTATAGATTGATGCTGTGGGAGAATGAAGAAGTCATGAATCAAGTCCAATATTTAATGGATAAAGGATTGATTTTGAGAGAGCTTGAGTCCATGCGTATTTCCAACTGTGTTGAGTCCAAAAAGGATGGAGGATGGAGAATGTGTACTGCACTCAAGAGCCATAAAACAAACCACCATCAGCAATACATATTTCACAATGATGCATGACTTAATTGTTGGATTGTTTGAGTGGAGAAAAATTATTTTTCAAATACTGCATCTCTAAGAGTGGATATCACCGGATAAGAATGAGAGAAGGTGATGAGTGGAAAACAATCTTCAAAACAAACGGTTATTGTATGAGTGGTTTGTTATGCCATTTGGCTCGACAAATGCCCCAAGTAATTTTATGAGGTCGATGAAAGAGGTATTGAAAGATTTCTACTGGTGGGTGCTTGTGATTGTATATCCGATGATATATTAGTCTTCAAAGAAACTAAGAAGAGCATTTGAGACATCCGACATTAGTGATGAGGAGATTGCAAGGAGAGAAGTTGTTGATAAATCTGAAGAAATCCTCTTTTATGAAAACATAACTCATTTACTTGGGTTTTGTAATCTCTTCGAATGAATTGAATATGAATCCATAGAAGGTGAGATAAATCAGAGAATGGTCATCGCCAAGGATTATATTCGAGGTGAGAAGATTCCATGGATTAGAAAGTTTCTATTGGAAGTTCATTAGAAATTTAAGTGGTATATGTGCACCAATATTAGATACGGTTAAGAAGAGACACAAGTCTTTTAGGACAGAAGAAGTCGAGAAAAGCTTCATGATATTAAAGGAGAAGATAACAGAACAATCGATTATGGTCTTACCATATTTTGGGAAGACATTTCAAGTAAGATGTGATGCTAGTAGAGTTGCAATTGGAGAAGTCTTGAGCCAAGATAATAGGCATGTTGCATATTTTAGTGAGAATCTGAATGACACTAAGAGAAATTACTCCACCTATGATAAAGAGTTTTATGTTGTAATTAAAGGCTTGAAGAAATGGAGGCACTACCTTGTTCCAAAAGAATTTGTTTTGTACAACGATAATCAAGATTTACAATTCATAACCAGACATGAGAAGTTAAATCAAAGACATGCTAAATGGATAAGTTTATGCAAAATTTCACTTTTTTCATTAAACATATTTCTGGTAATGCTAACAAAGTTGTTGATGCATTGAGCAGGAGATGTCTGATTCTGCAGGAATTTCAAGCAAAAACCTTAGGGTTCGAACACCTTAAGGAGATGTATTGTGATGACCCAGATTTTAAAGAGGCATATGAAGCATGTGAAAATCCTATGCTTAGAGACAGAAGCCAGTGGACAGAGTATCCGATTCAAGATGAATTGTTGTTTAAAGGTTTCTAGTTGTGCATACCAAAGTGCTCAAAGAGAGAAAAAATGTTGAAGGAAAAACATAGTGGAGGTCTAGCAGGACATTTTGGCTACGACAAGACATTTGCACAGTTTAACAGTTCATACTATTGGTCAGGTATGAGGTTAGAGGTGAGGAAATTTGTGGACAGATGTAATATTTTCTAGTATGCAAAAGGAAAGAGACAGAACACTGGGTTGTATCAACCATTTCCTATTCCAGATAGGCCTTGGGATGCAATAAGCATGGATTTTTTGTTGGGGTTTCCAAGAACACAAAGGGGAAGTGATTCCATATTTGTTGCGGTTGATAGATTCTCAAATATGGCACACTTTATCCCATGCCAGAAAACTAATGATGCAACACACATTGCAAATCTGTTTTTCAAGGAAGTTGTGAGACTTCATGGGTTGCCCAAGAGTACTGTCTCAGACAGGGACACTGAATTTGTTGGTCATTTCTGGAAGACATTGAGGAAGAAGATGGGGAAATAATTGTGTTTTAGTTTAGCATATCACCCTCAAACAAATGGACAAACAAAGGTGGTAAATCAGAGTTTAGGAAATTTACTGAGTCTGGTCACTGACAATCATAGCCAGTGGGATCAAATTATGTCACAAGCAGAGTTTTCATACAATGATTCACCAAACAAGAGTACAGGGAAGAGTCCATTCCAGATAGTATATGAGATGAATCCAAGAGGAGTATCAGAGTTGAGAGATCTAGAGAAGAATGAATTCAAAAGCACTGGAGCAGAAGACGTCGCTATAGAAATGCAGAAGCTTCATAATCAGATCAAAGAGCAGTTGTAGAACAACAGTAGAGAATATAAATTTAGAGTTGATCAACATAGGAGAAAACTTCAATTTGAAGTGGGAGATCAAGTTCTAGTACATCTCAGGAAGGAAAGGTTCCCAAGGGGAACATATAACAAATTGAAATTGAAGAAGATAGGGTCGTGCAAGATCCTAAGGATATTTGGTGCCAATGCTTATGAGATAGAGCTGCCAGAGGATGTGGGTATATCACCCATATTAAACATTTCATACATGTATCCTTACAGAGAAGATGTCACCAGAGAGTTAGAAGATTAGAAACATATTCAGTGGAAGAAGTAGATTCTTGTAGCAGAAAATCCGCAGATGGAGAAGATCATAGATCAGAGAATTGGTAAGAACACCTGAAGGAAGACTTATTTTGAGTATTTGGTAAAGTGGAAAGGACACCCAATAGAAGATGCTAGTTGGG
>SNQJ01S0132442.1:18687-36474 GCA_010110895.2 Picea sitchensis | reverse complement strand
AATCAAAACCCTAGGGGAAAGAGACTCACTCCGGTGTTGCTTAAGCAAGGCCTCGTGCTCTTTCCTCCTTCCTTAGGTCAAACTTGGAAAAACGGCTAGCATAAAAGATAAGCTAAAACAAGAGAATGGGGTGAAGGAGTGTTGCAATGGCAAGGCTCTATCACCAAACCCTAGAATATGGACGGCCCTAGGTGTAGATAACCTAGGCCTGGGACATCACCTCCTTTTTAACCTTTAAAAATCACAGCTAGCACAAGGGGAATAAGTGAGGAGAGTGTAGCAAAGGCTAGGCTCTTCCTTCCTTCTTCAATGACTGGATATTTCTCTTTTAGGGGACATGAAACAAGGACCTACTTGTGTGCTTGTCACCTAGGGTTTTAAATCAACAACTTTATAAGTAAATGCAAGAATACAAACCTACAACCATTCAATTAAGAAGTTTTGCAGAAAATACACTTACATATCATGAAGAAATAGCAATGCAAACCCTAGTTGTAAACCTTCCATCAAGAGAAATGCCAAATATGCCAAGAAAATCCTTCCATCAACAAGTGCGCCTCACTTTAAAAGACCAAATACCCAACTAGGGTGCAAAAATCAGACCTCGCAAGAGAGTGAGTTGTGTTGTTATGTCAAAATGAGGGGAACACTCCTCAATAGATAGTGTATTATGACGTCTAATTAAAATTAGGTCATTAAAAATAGCCGACAAGGCTACAAACCAAAATCATACTATTTTTACATTAAACTATTAAATTAAATCCCTAAATGAGCATAAGCAAGACGTCAAGCCCTCCTGATGGAGATGTTGGCCCTTTTTAGGGCAAAATGCAACACAAATGACAAAACGTTGTTCCTTTTTAGGCCTCCAAACCCTGCCACACGTGCGAGTTGCCCTGTCAAACTGCCATACGCTGAAGGTGACATCAGTGGCCCCTAGGTGATGTCCTGGTCCATCTAAGGGAGACGTTCCACCTGAAGTTGGTCAACCCCCCTGGGCTGGGCTTAGCCAAAGTGTCCTGGATGAAACGTCCTTCTTCTTCTCAAGTGAAAAAGATCAATCAAGCACTATCCTGTCTCTGCCCCTGATGGGGTCCCAGCAACCATCTGATGGGCTCTTCATCCCCCATGGATGTCTGACTTAATCATCTCCCCATGTGTACTAGTCCAACTGGTACCTGTCCGTCGGGCATGCTCCTGCACATCAAAAACTTTTCCCTCCATGGGCTCATTAGTCACAGGGATCATAGCAATGTTAATCATGTTTCATCATTAATGTTATCAAACATATGCATAAAAACATTGATATGTCATTCAATAGCTCAAATACATTACAAAGACCTACAATACAGAGCCGGAGAAAAGGACAAAATACCCTATTGGGCTAGTGTCCATAAGGAAAGGAAAGTCTCCAAGGGGTATCATACAAACCATGTAAAACAAGGTGATGTGGTCAAGGGATGTCCAGACATATGGGTAGAGTGAAAGACAGGGATGCATGATATTACCTGTGGGTGCCTTTGTAGAAGGTGAGTTGTACCCGTCATGGATGCAATTATTTCCAAACTCTTTATTGCCTTTATTATTTTCTTTTGCTTTCTTCTTTTTTATTTCAAGGACTAACTAGAGGACACTGTCTTGGCGTGGTGACCATAGCAGACAGTGTTACCCACAAGCACTTTCACAGAGATGAATAGGTTGGCTTGTGATGAGACCCCCTATCCTCTTGGCTAGGTCTTGTTTTGTTATTTTTCTTCGGGTCCCTCTTATTTCTTGTTGAGAGTCTTTTTATTGCCTTCTCGGGGATCCCTGGGCGAGGCATCTCTAGGTTTCATTTTTTATGGATTTTATCTTTTACTAGTTGTTTTTACCTTCTGGGCCTTTAGCCCCTTCTTCCCATGAGATAAGGTGCAACCCCACAAACAGATCATCCTAATTCCCGAACTAAGGGAATGGGACAGATGAGTGGGAGATAGGATGTAAAAGTGATGATATGATGGGAGCGGACGATGGCTCTTCATAAATCCCCCGGGTGGCAAACCAAAACCTATGGGTATAGGCTTGCTAGGAAACTCTGTTAATCCCCCCAACCATGGTCAAGCGGGTCAATGTAAGATCCAAGAAGTTGTCAAAAATAAAAGGAGTACGATGCATATATCTAAAGGTTATAATGATAAAAAAATGACACATACCATGATACCTGGACCAACTACCTCATGGAGCAACAGTCTTCTCCGATACAAGTCCAAGCCGATGGTGATGGATGTTGTTGTTGCTGACAAGACAAGCCTGATGAAGGAGAAGAAAGATGGGCCCTCCAGGGCCATGCTTAGGTCAATCCTGCTCTCGGTACTCCATGTCTAGGACCTGTGGGCCTCGAGACATGATCTCCTAGTTATCCCTAGAAATCGGGGATAACAAGTCCCAAATACAACAACTCTTTCAATTGCATCTTTAACTATTCAAATTATGGTGATGACATCCAATAAGGCGTTCTAGCAATGATCGTTTTTGTTCCATGTTTTAAATCTATGGTAAATTCCAATTCTATTTCCAGCGGTAAACTCGGTAGTTCCTCAAGAAAAACATCAACAAATTATGACACTACAGGAAGGTTTTCTAATCCTTTTGTGTCCCTCTTTTCGTTAAGAGCTAAAATGGCATACAACTTACATCCTTTGTGCATGATTTTATGTAATTGTAGGGAAGATATAAATCTCAACGACACTCCTTGGTTTCTTCCTACAATTTCTCTACTCTGTCCCAAATCATCAATCAAACTTAATCATTTCATCTTAGATTTAAGTATCACATTGTGTGATTCTAACCAATCCATTCCAATCACAATGTCATAAGATCCCAAGATTGTGACATACAAGTTTACACTTGTAATGAAATCATGCAAGTTAATGTTAAAATCATTAACTTTTCTTCCAACCTTTTGCTTGGCACCAGATACCATTTCCACATATCTAAACTCATCTTGTTTGAATTCCTTAACCTTAATTATTTTAAGTGAAAAACTAGATATAAAATTCTTAGTATCTCCTGGATCTATCAAAACACTAAATTGTTGATCAATTATCATACCTAAAGTCTCGATCAATGTAGATTGATGCCCGACCTAACAGTTATTAACTGTTGCATGAATCCTATGGGCCTTGCCCAAATCTCTCATTGTCGTATATTCTGATGATTCGATAGCTCTTTCCTTCTCAATAGGACAATCTCTCTGGTAGTGTGGCTCTCCACAAGTCCCACATCTGTTCTTAGGATCGGTGCTCCTAGTCCCAGGGGAAGAGTCTGTTGGTCTAGGGTTCTGATGCCTCGCTCTATATTGCAGAAAAGATATATAAAGATCACGTCCAACAAACATGTATCTCTTCGCAAGGATTCAGACTAGTCGAACATGATAATTACTTTAATTATCGCACATGAATAATGGGGACTTATTAGATCTAGATAGTTATCCCTAAAATTGGGCAAAAGAATATTTACGAAGCTTATCAATGAGTAACACGCAATGAACACCAATGAAGTTGCAGACCAACTACGAATTTTAAATAGGTACCCTAAGGAATCGGGAATATTTTGTTCATGCCAAACCACTAAGTAATTTAGGCGTAAAGAAAATAACTACAAGATAATCGTATTTAAAGGGTAAGTTGCAGTTAAGAAAGGAAATATAACAAGGAAAAGAAGCAGAAAAAAACACACAACTATGCGTCATCGATTAATCGATTTAGATTCAAGTTTGAGGATTGTGTTAAGTGACAAATTAATACTAGAGTAAAATCAATATTGGTTATGATTTCGGCTCCTTGCAAAACGGAGATGTGAATCTTCTGAAAACTCGTCAATCGGTCTAAAAGAAATACTTGGAAATAATGGAGCAAGAGTTAGTTGCAAGAGATAGTTACGTAGAAGAACTCTACTAGTCAAGAGATAGTTGTGTAGTTGAACTCTACTTCACTTAATGTAGATCTCAGTTTGTTGTAGTTTTTTGTAACCAATTAAGTAAAGTCATTTCCTATATAATGATGTAATCAGTCTTTATTGAATAATATAGATTGTGAGCGTAGTCTCACATGTGTGTCATTTTTCCTAATTCTAAGTTGGTGTCAGAGAAAGTTGTAGATTCAGTTCTATGACGTGAAATCCGATCTCGAATTGATTTGGAAAATCCCTAGCGCCCCCTATACAGTGTTAGAGAGCCGACACTCTCACACTTATGAAATTGATTTTTTTCGGACGTATCGTGCTCCCTGTCTATCCATCTGAGAGTGCTAGAGCACTAGCGCTCCCCCTCTCACTCTCCAGGAGTGCTAAAAAAGGTGACTCACGCTCCCCCTGCCATCGTACGGTAGCGTTAACTCTCCCCTTCTACCCTTTGAGGAGCGTTGACCAATTTCCTTTGGAATAGTGTGTCTGTAGAAAGCGTGAAGAACGAGTTTTTGAACTGAAGCGTAAGTTTTGTTTTTTGTTGGAGTGTTGAAAGAGGAGCCTCCTCCATTCACGATTTGCATGAGCTTGAAGAGGGAAGCGTGAGTCTGCACACCGTGGCATTCTAGTCTGGATGGTCTGCGTTTGTTTTTCTGATTTTGAGATATTACTGTGGATATTACTATCCACTCTTGCGTAATTGAATATTGCCGAATAGCTTGCTAAGGCTGCCGAAACGTTCTTCTTCGTGGTTGTCCATCCAGTGTAGAAGAGGCGTGATTGGAATAATGTAGATTGGAGTAGCAACTCGAGTATAGATCGAGGTTCCGCTGGTTCTCACCAAGTTTAACTTCGGATTCAATTGCTAATTTATTTGGGAAGAAGGATTATAGATTGCATGAGTCAGTTTGAAGCCAAATATAGTTTGCATGCGTGGAGTTTGAATCCAAATCGTGAAGGTTTATTTTTCTCATGAAGTTTAAGTTTATTAAAATGGATACTTTTTATTAAGTGGATATTTTTATGAAGTATAAACTTTTTTATAAAGTGGATATTTTTTTTTTATTGAAGCGCGAGGCTGCTATAAAGAGGTGAATACGGAGTTATAAACTTTTTTATTAAAGTGGATGAATGTGTATGAAAAAAAAAAAAAAAAGGAAAAGTTTGTTTTTTTAAGAAATTTATATTATTTTTTATATATAAAGTGGTGTTAAGGTTTTCTTATATTTATTTTAACAAAATTGAGAGACAAGGTAGGATGAATCCGAAGGCAGAGCGACGAACTTCTCAATACTCAATGGAAGGTTGCATATCCTTGTTGATTCACTTGCATAGAATATCTTGCAGCGATGGCGAATCCTCTGGCAGAGACCTACCTCAATGAAGCCAACAAGTTAGATGGCTCAAATTTCATTAACTGGAAATTGAAGATGCAGACACTCATGGAAGGATATGGTGTCTGGACCATTGCGAAGGGAACTGAAGCAAAACCAAATGCGGTTGCAGGTGCGACAGCAACACAGATCCAAGATTGGGAGAAGCGTGTAAACAAGGCAAAGGTATTGTTGCACATGTTTGTTAAAGATAGCATAATTCCACATATTAGAGAATCTAACACTTTTGTTGAAACCTAGACAATGCTTAAAGCATTGTATGAAACTAGCAATATGAATCGCATCATGTTCCTAAAAAATAAATTGCTAGGCATTAAGATGGATGGAAATGAATCTGTTAGTTCATTTTTGGGTCGTATTAAAGAGGTGAAAGACAAGCTAGGAAATATAGGGGAAATTGTTTCCAACAATGATATGGTCACTATTACCTTAAATGGTATGCTAGAAGATTATCAGATGTTCATAATAGGTCTCACAGCAAGGGAGAAACCTCCTACGTTTGAAGAAATGATAGGTATTTTGTTGCAAGAGGAAGAAAGGCGCGGGAATCTAAAGCCTCGGAATAAAGATTTGGCACTGTGGTCAAATAAGATATCCGTGAGAGGGAGATCAAGAGAAAGAGGCAAAGGTGGCATTTCATCGCAGAGAAGCAATTCATCACAGAGAAGACAATCTCCAAGGCCGAATCAAGGTATGTAATCTAATAGGACTGAGTCAAAGAGTTGGTTTTATTGTGGTCGACCTGGACATATTGTTAAAGACTGTCATAAGAAGAAGAGTGATGAGGCTAGGATTAAAACTAGAACACATTCAGGTCATTATGCAGAAAAATCTTCAAATCATGATCTCAGATTGTTTATTGCTAGTGATGATATTGATGAACCCCTGAATTTTCATTCATGGGATCTTAGGTTGTTTGTGTCTAACACTGCTTTATCTGTTGAATCAGATGATTCTGATGCCTGGTTTGTGGATTCTGGAGCATCAATACATATGACATGTAATAAGATGTGGTACAATAATTTTAAAGAAACATAGAATGGAGCTAGCATATATCTCAGAGATGACCACGCTCATCAGATCAAGGGATATGGAGACATTCCTGTGACATTGTCGAATGGTACTATTTGTCACATTCGCAATGTTGTTTATGTGCCAGGGATAAATAAAAATTTGATCACTGTGTCCACCATTACAGATTATAACTTGAAGGTTGAATTCTTCAAAAATTATTGCATAGTGAAGGATCTACTAGACCAATTCAAAATTGTTGCAATGGGAGTCAGAGAAGGAGGCCTATAAAAACTTGATGTTACCAGCAAAGCACATCACGCACTAACTTCTGCAACTATGTCAAGAGAGATTCTTTGGCATAAAAGGTATGGCCACATCAATCATCTTGATTTATTGTTATTATAGAAAAAGAATATGGCTGAAGGACTTCCCATGTTAAAGAATGAGAATGTTGCTTGTGATGGGTGTGCATTAGGAAAGATTCATAGAGATGAATTCCCCTCTAATATTGATAGGAAAAAGAGAGATGTGTTAGATCTTGTGCATACTGATATTTGTAGGCCTATGTAGACTAGGTCTTTAGGAGGTACATTTTACTTTTTGTTATTTATTGATGATTGCACGAGATACACATGGCTTTACTGTCTTAGAAGAAAAAGTGATGTTTTCAAGTACTTTAAGGAATTCAGAACCATGGTGGGAAAGTAGACAGGAAAATCCATCAAAATCCTCTGTTTAGATCAAGGGGGAGAGTATAAATCAGGGGACTTCATCAAATATTGCAAAGATCATGGAATAGTATAGCATTTTACAGTACCTCACTCTCCACAGTAGAACGGAGTTGTTGAAAGGAAAAATAGAACTCTGGTAGAGTGTGCACGTAGTATGATGAAAGGTAAGAATCTCTCGAATGCATTTTGGGTTGAAGCCATAAACACTGCAATTTATTTAAAGAATAGAAATCCAACAAGGTGTCTTGATAATGTTACTCCTTTCGAAGCCTTGTATGGTTCCAAACATGTAGTTCATAATTTGAAAGTATTTGGGTGTAAGGATTTTGCTCATATTCCAAAGGAGAATAGGAAGATATTGGATGTTAAATCCATCAAATGTATTTTCATTGGGTATTGTTCTGAATTCAAAGCATACAAATTGTTTGATCCTTCTACTCACAAAGTATTTGCAAGTAGATATGTAATTTTCCATGAGCAGGAAGCAGGAAATCATGACAACAACAGTCATGAGGAATGACATAGACATCTTGATGAAGGAGTTAAAGAAGAGCAACAACAACCATCACAGCAGCAGCCACAACCATAGCGATAGCAGCAACAACAACAAGAAGGACTCAGTGATATGGACACTTCAAGCAGTCATAATTCACCTAGAGGCGAAGACAGATATTCACAAAGTGGGGAGGAAGATAATCAGTTAAGAACATCTTCACGACAAGTTCGGCTCCCTGAGAGGTATAGAGACTATGACCTAATGAATAACATTTAAAATTTCATAGAACCCCTGAGTTTTAATGAAGAAAATGAACATGATAAATGGTGAAATGCAATGGAGGAAGAATATGAATCTATAATGAAAAAAAATACTTGGGAATTGACTGAATTTCCTACACATAAATATCCCATTGGATGCAAATGGATATACAAACCCAAGTTTAGATCAGATGGTATTATAGATAAATATAAGGCTAGATTGGTTGCAAAGGGGTATTCACAAACAAAAGGTATTGATTATGCTGAAACATTTGCACCAGTACCTAAATTGAATACTATCATATTGTTAATTTCTTTGGCTACAAAGTATCATTGGAAGCTACACCAATTAGATGTTAAATATGCATTTTTGAATGGTGAGTTAAAGGAGGAGGTTTACCTTACTCAACCTGAAGGTTTTGTGGAACAAGGGCAAGAACACTTAGTGTGTAAGTTAAAGAAAGCATTGTATGGACTAAAACATGCACCTAGGTCATGGTATGAGAAGATAGACTCTTTCTTTCTTCAATAGGGTTTTATGAGGATCAAGAGTGATCCAAATCTGTATACCAAATTTGATGAATAGGGGTATATAGTATTGATTTCCTTATATGTTGATGATTTGATCATTACAGGAAATGCAGAGAAATTAATTGATGAAATCAAGGTGCAATTGCCAAAAGTTTTTGAAATGAAATATCTTGGTGAGTTACATTACTACCTAGGTCTTGAATTTTGGAGAAATGCAGGCCAAACTTTTTTTTGTCAGAGTAAGTATGTCAGATAAGTACTTAAGAGATTTAAAATGGATCAGTGTAAATATTTTATTGTTCCCATGCAGTAGAATGTGAAACTTTCTTGTGTTGATGGTTCGAAAGAGGTGAATGGCACTATGTATAGATAAATGGTGGGTAGTTTGAATTATCTCACCACAACTAGACCTGATATTGCATATTATGTGAGTGTGTTAATTCAGTTTATGGAAAAACCTCTAGAAATCCATTGGAATGCAGCAAAGGTAGTACTCAGGTATCTGAAAGGAATACTTGATTATGGTATTAAATATACTGATGCATCTGATGTTGAGTTGACAGGTTACTCAGATTCTGACTGGGCTGGCAATCTGGATGATCAAATATCAACCACTGGATATGCGTTTGGCATTGGATTCGGGGTTGTTTCATGGAGCAGTAAAAAGCAACCTACTGTATCTTTGTCTTCTACTGAAGCAGAATATAAAGCCTTGTGTGCAACAACTTGTGAAGTTGTTTGGTTGAGAAGACTTATTCAATATGTTGGAGAAGAACAAAAGGAACCTACAATGATCAAATGTGATAATCAAATTTCAATCAAAGTGGCGAATAATCCAATTTTTCATGCAAGAACAAAGCACGTTGATGCTCAATTTCATTTTGTTAGAGAAAAATTGCAGTGCAATGAAATAGCTCTTATGTATTGTAATACTTGTGAAAATGTTGTTGATATTTTCACTAAGCCTCTTGGAAAGATTAAGTTTGAGTTGTTTAAGGAGATGTTAGGTGTAGGAGTCAATCCATTCTCCATTAAGGGGGAGACTTGGAAATAATAGAGCAAGAGTCGGTTGCAAGAGATAGTTACGTAGAAGAACTCTACTAGTCAAGAGAGAGAGTTGTGTAGTTAAACTCTACTTTACTTAATGTAGATCCTAGTTTGTTGTAGTTTGTTGTAACCGACTAAGTAGAGTCTTTTCCTATATAATGATTTAATCAGTCTTCATTGAATAATATAGATTGTGAGCGTAGTCTCACATGTGTGTTGTTTTTCCTAATTCTAAGTGAAATTAGCTTCCAAATTTCTCCTCGGTCAAGTACGCAAGTCCAATCTTGAGGAAGTAATGACGAAAATATTTTCCGAACTATTAGTTGTGCTCTTAGATTCAAAAGGGACGATTAAACATTACACTATCAGATTTAACTATTGTGACTAAATTAACTTCTTCCTAGATAAATTGAAATATACGTCCTTACTCAGTTATATATTTAATAACACGTTCCAGAACTGTATCTCTTAATATATTAGATCGATTCAATAGAGTCAGATATTTATTATATTAAACAATTTAAAAATAACCATTACAGGATTAGTACAAATATTTTTAAATTTTATTCTTGTTAGGACCCAAATTGCATAAATAATAACCTACGAATTTGATACCATACTCATAAAACTATCGCTTTGTTACACATGGCATTATAAAAGTATTTTATTGTAATTTTTTCAACAAGAAACGTTTATTGAAATGGAAAACTATCGGAACTAATCATTTATATTATGTGTAATGCATTCTACTTGAAAGGAATATTTAATATATCAGTCACGTAATTGTTTCATCATTAATCAAATTTATTTCATACAAATGGACATAGAAGATTATCTAGTTACTGCAATTCTTGCTATTGAATCTGATTCGTATCAGTAAGTAAAATTTACACCTCTCAATCGCTTAACACATTACCAAATTCAACATTTTTATACGTTACAACATGCAATCCAAAATTCCAAGGAAGTTTGTTGATGCCATTATCATCCTCAACCTGTCATGTTCCATGCACACTAAGGAAACCTCATCATAATACATGTCAATATATATATATATATATATATAGAGAGAGAGAGAGAGAGAGAGAGATCTAAATACTCAACACAACAAAACTCATAATCAAAACATAACCATAATGTACCACATTTTAACCGAATCACCTGCTCACAAGTGTCCTCAAAGAATAAGTCAGGATATATAAGTGATCAGTGGAACTAGAAGTTACATACACCCCCTCTTGTTTTAAACTTCATCTCGAAGTTTGTACAATCTATCAATGAAGCAATAAATGTAGCTAATGTTAATCTATATATCAAACTATCAAAATAAATAAGGAAATTGCTGACACATCTCCTATGCGTCCTCCCATGTAGTAGAGTGTGGACTATAACTGTCCCACTAGACCTTGACCTGATCGACTATTTGATGTCGTAGTTTTCGAGTGTGATGGTCCAAGATGTGGATTGGCTCCGCTATGAGAGCACCCTCATCCGGTACCTGCAATGAACTCATGTCAATAACATGTGAAGGATCTAAAATATAATGACGTAAAACTAAAACATGAAACACATCATGCATACACCTCAAAGAATCAGGTAAGGCTAGTCAATAGGCCATGGGTCCTTTCTTTTCTACAACTTCGAAAGGTCCCATAAACATTGGATAGAGTTTATAACCCTTTCCAAACTTGATCAAACTCTTATGCGGTTTCACCCGCAAGAAAACTTTGTCACCAACCTCATAACTATGGTCAATGCGATGCACATCCACATAACTATTTTTTCGTTCTTTATCTTATTTAATCCTTTGCCTTATGGATTGCATCTAATATTCCATTTCTTGGATCACTTATGGTCCTATCGGGACCCTTTCCTCTAGTCGATCCCAACTCAGAGGTATCCTACATGGTCGTCTGTATATAAACTTAAAAGGTGTCATATTTATCGTACTCTGATAATTGTTGTTGTACGCAAACTCTACCAATGGAAAAAAAATATTCCCAACGTTTTTGTTGATCCATCACATACATTAGAAGCACATCCTCTAAAATCTGATTTGTTCTTTCTGTTTGTCCATTTGTTTTGATGTGATATGTTGTACTAAAATTAAATTGTGTTCCCAAAGCCTCTTGGAAGCTAGTCCAAAATCGTCCAGTGAATATTGATCCTTGATCAAATAGTATCTTTCTTGGTACACCATGCAATCTCACAATCTCGTTTAAAGAATTTCTAGCTATGTCCGGCACCTGATACGTTGTACGTACTAGAATAAAGTGTGCACTCTTCATCAAAATGTCGATGACTACAAAAATAGAATCATGTCTCCTTGTCGTCAGTGGAAATCCAACCATAAAATCCATCGAAATGACTTCCCATTTTGATTTAGGAATAACATGTAGTTGTAATAAACTCGTTGGATGTCTATGCCCAACCTTCACTTGTTGACATTCAAGACATCTCACCACATATTTAACTATATATGTCTCCATTCCCTTCCAAAAGAATAAAAGTGTAAGGTCTTCCTTCATCTTCGTGACCTCAGGATGAGCCATATACATCGCTCGATGATATTAGTTCAAAATTAACCTTCTTAATTCGTCATTTGGTGGTACATAAATTATTCTATTATAACTTAAAATTCCATCAGAGTCCAAAGAATATCCCTCATTTCTAAGTATCATCATCATATCTCATTCGATATTGTCTTTTACTTCCTTGTACCAGTCGTCATCAATTTGTAACGGTAACATATTTTCTCGAAGGTTCATCTATAGTGGTATTACTGAGAAAATGCATGGTCTCCGACTCAATGCATCTTCTACTCTGTTAATTGTTCCCTTGATATACGTGATCTCAAAATCGTATTCACTTAAAAGTTCCAATGGAAATCTGATTTATAAAATAAATTCCAGATGAAAAATATGCATAGCAATTGTGGATACTAGGTGAGAAATCCAGTCTACAGTTTATTCTAATGCATGTACAGTGGGTAAAAATGGAGATGCAAAGCATATAGTCATGAAAGGTGGATTAGATAGTTGGTAGAAGGATTTGAACTTTGGTTAAAGATGCGAAGAGACACTCAAGGAAAGAGTGATATGTCAAGGATGCCTCACAAGAAGATCAAAAGCCAGGAATGAATAATGTTGAGATATGAATTTGGGTACAACCATGAAGGCTTGGGAATACAAGAAGATAAAATTTATGTGTAAAGGAATTCACTGCAAGAAATCCACTTATGATAATCAGAGTGCTCAGTGGAATCATGGAACAAGAGTAAAGTATTTACTAGATGAAGTAGTGAAGGTCCATTCACTCTAAAGGGTGCCAATGTACAGATAAAGTAGTACATTGTGGGGAAAATTGTTCTAAAAGGATTGATATGTCAAGATATTATTATTTTGATAAAGAAAGATAGAGTGTACACATGGAGATAAGGTGCATCATCTCCGGGGATTAGTATGCATTTTTGGAGTAATACCTCCATTATTGTGGTCAGAGTAGTGTAATGGAAGCATGGTATGAATGTTATAACTTCAAGGGTAAAGTAATGAAGGTGCATGCTTGCTAAAGAGTGCCAATAGATGCATAATAAATTCATTATGAGTATATTATTTGTACAAGTATACAACCATACTTTGGGAGAGGAAATACATAATATAAGTGCATTCCATAATGAGATAAAGTTCAGGAGTAATTGAATATAGTGAAAAAGGTACCACTAGGTACATACCAAGCTATTCAAAGTCTTTTGCAGCACACAAGAACTGTCACAACAATGAAGGGATTGGTGATGCTCTTCTAGTCCACTGCACTACCTTCCCAATCTGCATCGACATATCCCTACAATCTCATGTCTACACAGGAGGCATATCTCAGGCCATATCCAACTTTACCTCATAGATATCTCAACACATGCTTCACTGGTATCCATTGAATTTATCTCGGCTGACTCATAAACTGACTGAGTGCATTCACTGCATAGCATATATCAAGTCTGTTGTTAACCAGATACATCAATGATCCAATCAGTTGTCGATAAATATGTGGATCAATCTCTCCCGATTCGGAAGAAGCCTCATTCATCTTCTTCAAGTTCATCACCATCGGTGTAGGCATGGATTTGCATTCCATCATCCTGAATATCTCCACTGTGTATTTTCCTTGTCTCAGGAAAATCTCATCAGTCCTCTGCCATAATTCTAGTCCAAGAAGTAGTGCATCATACAAAGGTCCTTCATCTCAAATTCAAAATCCAATGAATGCTTTCATTCATCAATAAGGATTTCTGAATCAATGAGGAATAAGTCATCACATATACGACCAAAATCAGGAACTCATCACCAACAATGTGATAGGATAGGTTGGGACCAACAACACTCTTTTTGAAACCCAAACTCATCAAGTATCCATCAATATTATCAACCACGCACGACGAGCCTGATTTAGTCCATACAGGTCTTTCTTCAACCTGCATACATGAGAATCCTTCTCATGTGTCACGAATCCATATGGTTGCTTGATATAAAAATTTCCTCAATCTCATCATTGAGATAGGTTGTCTTTACATCCATATGATGTAGTTTCCAACTCATGGATGCAGCTAGGAAAATAATCGTATAGATGAAGTGTATTTGGGAAACAGGAGAAAATGTCTCCTCATAATCTATTCCCTCCACCTGAGAGAATATTCTAGACACAAATCTCGCTTTGTACTTCTCGACACTTCCATCAGCTTCATGTTTGATATTATAGATCCACTTGGAAGTCACCACAGACTTCCCTTTCGGTCTCAGAACAATATCCCACACATCAATCTCCATGATGAAATGATACTCTTATGTCATGGCATCTTGCCAAACCTGTTGACCTACTGCTTCTCCATGACAAGAAGGCTCAATATAAATTATGTAGCTCATAGTTGAAACATAGCTCGAAAATATATGTGGTCTCTTTCTCTCTCGAAATGTACCTCGAGGATTTGCATGTCCCTCTACCTCCTACAAAGCCTATCGATCCCAGGTAGTCCTTTTATGGCCTACTGCAATATCTCTGGGAAAATCAACTAGAGCTATGAGATCAACTGGATCAATGATTGTCTCCCTATGAACTGTTGAAGGGGGAGAAGGTATTATCTCACTGTCAATCTCCATCTGAGATTCTCTGGATCTTTGAAAGGATATCTCTTCATCAAAGGTGACATCTCTACTCACCTCAATCTGTCTTTGACCAGGGATGTAGATCCAGTATTCCTTTGAATATTCATTGTACCCCACAAATGTACCCTTTCTGCCTGAAGGTCGTAGCTTGGTCCTCTTCTCCTTGGGTACATGAATGTATATTGGACACCCAAATATCCTTAAGTGTCCAACCTCATGCTTCACTTCGGTGAAGGCTTCTTTGGGAGTCATGTTCTTCAAAATCTAATGAGGACTCATGTTCTAAACATACACAGTTGTCATGGATTCTTCTGCCCATAGAATCATAGGTAGATTCTAATCATGTATCATTTCTTTAGTTTCCTCAATAATGGTTATGTTCTTCCTCTTTGCAACCCCATTCTGTTGAGGGTTATAAGGAATAGTGTACTCCCTCTTGATCCCTGCCTCAATACATAAATCATTGAAATCCTTGGAGGTGTACTCTCCTCCATTATTTGTTCTCAACACCTTGATCCTCCTCCCAGTCAGGTTCTCAACCTGAGATTTAAACTCTTGAAATCTCACAAGGACTCCATCCTTGGTCTTCAAGAAGTAAATCCACATCTTTCAAGAGTGATCATCGATGAAGAGCACATATTACAAATATGTGTTCAATGAAGCAACAAGCTTGGTTCCAAAAACATATGAATGTATCAAGTTCAAGATCCCCTTGGATCTGTTGTCACTACTCAATAAGGACCCCTTGACATTCTTTCCAAGAGAACAACCTATGAAAACGCCATCATGTTGAACATATATCTTTGGAAGGCCTGTTACCATCTTCCCCAAAGCGGGAATGGATCTATAATGTATATGAGCAAGTCTTCTATGCCATAGCTCGCTCAAGATGATAGTATCATGTAGCTAGGCATGACTGGTCATACAGTCAATCTGTACAAGTTGTTTTCTCAAACACCAATCACTCGGGAAGAATTCATATGTAATTTCTTGTGTCACGCAAGAAATTTTCCTTCAAAGAAGGTAACCTTGTAGCCTTTATCTTCTAAGGAAGAAACAAAGACAAGGTTCCTTTTCATCCCAGGTACACATAGTACCTCACTCAATTGAAGTGGTATGTCAGAATCTAGTTGGAATCTAGAAGTTCCAACTCCTTTCATAGTATATCTGGAATTGTCTCCAAGTACAACATGTAGACTAGACTCTTTCTCAACAAGGTCTGTTAGGTGATCTCTATATCTAGTCATGTGTCTGGAAGCACCACTGTCAATTAACCAAATATCATTATCAGTAGGAACTGTACCTAAGAGTGTTGATGTGAAGAAGAATGCTTCATATTTTATGTCTTCATCTCTCTGATGTGGTTATGGATCAACATCAACGACGGATGCATGTTGTATTCCTTTCTTCCTGGTAGGACAATTTCTAGCAATGTGTCCATACTTGTCACATCTGAAACACTGAATATTTGAATTTTCTTTTCTATGATCATGACCTGAAGTTGATGAAGTTTTCTTTTCTTTGAACGCTTTGCTAAAAATTCTTCTACTTCTTCTTCCTTTCTTTGTATGAAAAGAAATAGCATGATTGTCATCATGATGGGAGTCTTGCACTCCTCTGACTATAATTATGGTTTCTTCCTAGGTGCAGTCTGTCCATAAACGATCAAATCCAGGTAGATTTTCTCTACCAGTGATACTTTGAAGAAATGGTTCCCAATTTCTTGGAAGATCATTGAGAGTAGTCAATACAAGTTCTTTGTCTTATATGGTTTATCCAATGGCACCTAGCTAATCTATGATCTCTGAAATATTCATGAAGAAGGTAGAAATGGTGTCAATTTTTGTCATCTTGATATGTTGAAGTCGATTCTTCAATGTAAGAGCTCTGACCGTGTTGTTAATCTCAAACATATTCTTCAATGCTTCATACATCTCATAAGTTTTCTTTAGGGTAGAAATACGAGGTAGTAGATGATCTCTTATTGAATAGATGATTATCTTCCTTGCTTTGACCTCATTTTCCTTCCAATCATCCTTCTCTTCATCGATATTTTTTCTGCTAGAGTATTTTCTACCAAACTCAATAGGTCATCTTCTTCCAGGGTAATCTGTAGTCTTGATTTCCAGGAACTGAAGTTGTTTTATCCATCAAGCCTATCTTCCACCAAAGTTTTGTTCCTCATGGTTTGCAGATTCTTCCACAAAACCTAATGGCTAGGCTAGGATAGCAACCTTAGGTTTCATTGGACTTATGATTTCCAACAATAAGCCTTGGAAAGTCAGAAGAACACTGGTGAGTTGTAAAAAATCCTTTAATGAGATGCAGGAACCCTAGAAACCCTAGGGGTCAAAAATCAAAAAAATCTCGGAATTGTAATCTGAGAGTTTTTGGATGTGCGATGAAGAAGGTTGTACACTCCTATGCAAAAATCATCCCCAATGCTCAAGTGTAAAGTGTTGAAACTGGAAAAAGAAGAAGGGTCATTTTTGCAGTTGCAACAAGAAGGTGATGGTTGGCTCTTTAATGTCTTGTGCAATGGCTCTTCAGGAACTCTACTCTGATACCATGTTGAATTTTAATTCTTAGCTCATGCACGTGTAGTTTATTTCAATTTAGCATGTACTTGAACCATAAAAAATGCAGCAATACCATACAAAAGTGTTGTAATAACCAAGATCACGAGAAGAATAACCATGCACAAGAACAAAAGAAGTATTATGGGAAAAACCTTCTCAATCAAGGGAAAAACCCAACAATCATTTGCTATATTCTCAAGAGAAGATCCCCCATGCCATAGACCTTAGCACACAAGAGGGTGCTTACAAAACCTAGAAACTTGCACCTTAGAAAGATGTGCACTGCAGTCGTACAAGTGTTTGTTGAAATTATGATATGACAAGTGTTATCACCGAAATTTCGTCCGCACATGGCGACAAGAACTCCGCATCATCAAAACAGCAATGAAGTCATTCATGGCACTGAATTAATTTCACAACAGTCCAAAAGGGTCAAAAACTATACAAAGTAACCAAAAATTGAAGGGCGCTTCACAGTAGTTTGGTGCGCGCGCACATGCGCAGGACAAGAACGTACTCTGCGCGCATGCGCACACGACGTGCGGTTGTCAACGTCAAAACCCGCGCACCTGCTAAAACGGCGCATTTATGAATTGGTTGGCCTCTCAACCGCTTACGGACCGGCTCCCAATCT
>SNQJ01S0132442.1:4763-18677 GCA_010110895.2 Picea sitchensis | reverse complement strand
ATTCGACGCCAACACTCTCTCATGTTATGGTGGGTCTTACTTTGCGACTATTGCAGTTATTTTTGTCATTTGCCGAAGACCTCTGAACTTGGTAGGGCCATCAATGCCCACATCATCATCGCTGCTTATTACCGCGATCATTGTCGATTATTCAGAGTATGTTCCTTTGCAGAATTGTCTTCTGCCTTTATCATTACCGCCCCCGAGGGCGCTGCAGTTGTCTACACCAACACTTTCATCATCTTTTTTCAGAGTTACATAAAACGAGCATGGGGCATGCCCGCCTCGTTTGTACACAGTTGTATATTTTTTCTGCACATCACTCAGAAGGTCGAGATACCGGTTCCTTTTTTCTCCAACAGATCGCTCTGAATGGTCCCACTATTGCTCTCCCTTACAACAACATTCTCAGTAGAAGAAACATTGCTGGATTTCGGCTATACGTATGCTCCTAACCTCATCCATCAGGGGGCATCTGTTATCACCGAAATTTCGTCCGCACATGGTGACAAGAACTCCGCATCATCAAAACAGCAATGAAGTCATTCATGGCACTGAATTAATTTCACAACAATCCAGAAGGGTCAAAAACTATACAAAGTAACCAAAAATTGAAGGGCGCTTCACAGTAGTTTGGTGCGCGCTCACATGTGCAGGACAAGAACGTACTCTGCGTGCATGCACGCACGACGTGCGGCTGTCAACGACAAAACCCGCGCACCTACTAAAACGATGCATTTATGAATTGGTCGGCCTCTCAACCGCTTACGGACCGACTCCCAATCTGATTTGACTCCCAAATCCAAGCCGAATCCACAGGGTAGGCGGGTTAATGACCTAAGGAAGCCCTAAAGGGCCCCTTTTCACACTTTGAAGACGTTACATAATCGCCCGAGGATCTGCTATAAAAATCCGTGAAGATACATTGTTTTGGCAAGGAATTTCAGGCATCGTTATGCTGCTAAGATTGTTAAGGACTCATTCTTTAACGATAACACATTGGCAACATCGCAGGGAGTTCTTTCACTGTCATACTCAGTTCTTCTCATTGTAAGGAAAGCAAACTGTGTGAGGGCCTCAAGAGCCTTCCATTGGGGGAAGAAGGAACCACAGTTCTCTTCCTTCATCGTGCTCCGATTTCATCAATTGACCAGCTCAAAACCATTGGTGACATCTGTTTTTGTTTTTTGGTGTTTGTTGTTTCTTTTCACAGTTTTAATTTGTTTTCAGTTGATATTAGCTTGTAGTTTGTTCTGTATTCTCTAACCTTTCTTTCCACAGTTGCCATGCCCTGCAAGACCCAACAGGGCATGTAAGCACCCTTGATTTGCTCACCAGGTGACGAATTGGGTGCGAACAACAAGTGAATGAGTGTGATCCACAATGGGGATCCACTCTTATTTATACAAGACTTGAGACAACAAAAGTTGTGTCTATTGGCATGATAGGGTTGACTTCTATAACTCAAAAATATAATTAATCTTTACACAATATTAATTATCTTTCACATGGTGGGGTCGGTTTGTACCCTTCACAACATAATTAGGGTTACAACAAATCTTACTCTAAGACAATATAGCAAGGATATCTCTCATCCTTTAGTGCTCAGACACTAGGGACATGTTGACATGTGATCACCCACAGGGATGTCACACTCAACAGATTAACTCAACTGATTCCACAGGAGTATCATTTGGAGACCCATCTCAAGCCGACTCAACTAATTCCATAGGAGTACAAGGAAGGATATCATCTCAAGCCGACTCAACTCATTCCAAAGGAGTACAAGGTAGGAGAGCATCTCAACTCAGTCCAAAGGAGTAGACAAGAGACCACATTTCATCACAACTTAGTCCAGAGTCTAATGCACACCCATCACATGGGCACACCCAACACTTGGGATCTCTCTCATGGATGTCTCAACTCAATCCAAAGGAGAATGATCTAGAGGATGTCTCATAAAGCTGAAATCAACAACAAAAACCAATTTCTTTGATACCATGTCGGGGATTGGGTGTAACCTAATACAAGCAAATAAACATAACTACAGATAATCAAAGAGGAATAATATTCAAATATAGCAGTTGGTTTTTAAAGACAACATTATAACACTTAAGCACAACACATGGTGATTAGAACATTACAATGCATGTTGAACATTTTCCCACGTGTCCACTTCACAATATTGCACATTGATAATGACACATTAGATATGATATTTATAGCTTCAATATCTAACCAAATTCCTTGGAATTGGGAATATATTGTCCACAACTGTTAGTGGTTATGCTTGACTTTGTCAAATATTTGTTGTCTAGTCAGCTCGACAAGGATGTTCGACCCAATTGCCCATGCATCCAAATCATATTCAATTACTCGGTTGGTCGATCCATCGATCGATTGTATTTTTTATTTTTATTTTCCAATCAATAGGGTTATTGACTACTTGATCGACTAATGTAGATATATGGTCGATCCTCGACTCATTGTTTCCAAATGTTGGTCAACCGCCCGACCAACTGATTCCAAGAGAAATGTCATGAACCATCAGAACCTAAGGTTACAACACAAGTCGCTAACATTTTTATGAAGTCCCTCGTAGTAATGAAGTTCCTAAACTTCAGGTCAATGTTAAGTGTTCAAGAAGTTTTCATTAAGGGAGGATAGGATTTAATGCCTCCTTCATTATCCCTTTGACACTTATTAAATATTTTAATCATATCCCAAGTTATTTTTAAGGGGGAATGCTAGTATATTTAAAAATTGGGAGTCAGTTAAGGTGATATAATGTAATATTAGTTTAAAGTGTCTTTTCAGTCTATTTATACTTTACGAATCTAATGGTCACAATCATGTCCTACAGATGGGTGATTTGATGTTTCAAACACTTCCTTGATATTAACTACACTTGATCCATGGATTAACACCCAATTGGTCCATGATATCTAATTTAAAGAGAATGGAGGATCATTGAACCAGGTGACATCGGTGGTTTCCCACCTATTCCACTGGCTCAAATTACAGTTTCCATCTTGGTTGTTTTTTACATTTTTTTGTGTCCCAAACTTTCAGGGTCATTTTGAGGCCATAAACGATGTTTTTTTTACTTGGAAGTGCCCAATATATTTTTGTTGGGATTATTGGGCCATTCATAATCTGTATTCCTTGTTTGTACCTTTTCGATGGGGTACTGAGCACCCTAAACAAATATCGTATGCAAAATTTGCACCTTCTGGAAGTTGACATATCAACTACCCCCATCGGGGACCACAAGCCTTTTGGCGTTTCATCTTCCAAGGTTAGGTTTTGTATGTTTAGGTTTTTCTCGTTAATACTTTATGTTAAAAAGGCATTTGGCGCCTCATTGTAATAATCTTCTTGTGAATTAGCGTAGTCAACACATCTCTCTTCAGAGATAAGCTACCACCATTCTAGTTAGCTTGTGTGATTTGCATTTTATAGTCTTTTGTATTTCAGATAGTCATTAATAGAATCTAAGTTTTCATGTATTATTGTGTTCCTTGCAATATATATGTGTATTTCCTTGTTATATCTATGTTATATTTATGCCTTCATGTCATTCTCAAAATAATCTAGATGAGTGGTATCAGAGCAGTTTACTCCTTTTCATTCTTAGTGCATGTCCCCAACGAGGTCAGGGTATAGAGAGTTGGGTCTCGAGATTTTTTCTCTTGAGGACAACCGATCTCACTCGCCCAAGCAACCTCCCATGGTGGAAGAAAATAGGTATGGTGGAGTAGGAGATCCTATCAAATTTTTTCTCGAGGAAACCCTCACGTGAAACAGGAACAAGATGATGGATAATTACGCACATATCTTTCGACAGCGGCCAATAGCAGCAAATACGCCTTCAACCAACAATCACTTCAAAGGTGTGATTCCCTTTAAGGTACAAGTTAACTTTGATATTCCTTTATTTGAATGCCAGATAGACGTCGACACTTTGGAAAAATAGTTAAGTCTACTAGACGGTTATTTCTCTGTCCAAAAAAAATTCAATAGTGAAAAAATCATCTTTGCACTCCTTAAGGCTCTTTCCCATGTAAAATATTGGTGGGAGACTTACTATGAGCCACATGTCGAGGATAAATCTATAATTTTTGGGCCAGGACCCACTTGGGCGGATTTTGTTGATGCTCTCAAGGAGTAGTACTACCATGTTGGAAACTATGATGACTAATACACGAGATGGACAACTCTGCGTTAGGAGAGAGACCACATGGTGTCAAAGTACACCAACATATTCCATACCATGCACAAAAATCTTGGGATTAAAGACTCTAAGTGACACCTAGTTTTAAAGTACCATAATGGCCTACACAAGTACATACAAAAATACATGGAGTTCCTGGACATCTCCTCACTGGGATTTTCTTACTGATATGTTATCAAGATCAAGAAAAAGTTGAAGCATGAGAATAAGAGAGATTTTTTTTATGCAAACCCATCGCAGTAGAAGCCTGGTAAGGGTGGCCCTAACTCCCACAGAAAAGGAAAGAGAAAGGATGACCAATCCTAGTACAACCAATCCAAGCCACTAGCAAACAAGGGTAATGGGAAGTCGAAGAAGGACACTAGAAAGTGGTGTAACATCCACAAAATCCCTTGGCATAATAGAGATGAATGACTCTCCAAACAGTCATTTTTGGATCAGGTGAAATCCTCAGGGTCATATGTTGACTCAAACTCTGATTCGAAACTAGAAAAGGGAAAATAGATCATTGACGCAGAACCCAGTGTCACCATCGCTACCAAAAAAGTCCAGCTACAGGAACCAGAGGATACTGAAGAAGGGGAACACCTCTTCCACTCACATATGTGTGTGAATGGGACCCCACTCCATTTCATTGTTGACAACAGTAGCAAGAAGAACTTAATCTCAGTAGAGGTCATCAATAGTTTGAATGTGACAATGACGTCGCATCCTTAGCCATACAACATCAGTTGGCTCAGCCAAGGACGGGACATCCTCATCAACCAATAATGTCGCCTACACTATGACATCAAACCCTTCAAAGATGAGGTATTGTGTGATGTTTCCCCCTTTGAAGTTTGTGATGTTTCGTTAGGAAAACCATATATGTGGAAGCGTCATGTTGTTTATGAATGTAGGCCTCATAGTGTCATTATTACTTTGGGATATCAACTCTACGAGGTATCGAAGGAAGACCCAACTATCGTGGTATCTTTTATCTCCACGAAGTAGTGCAAAAAGGTGGTCTCTCTAAACGAGATATTTTTCCTCTTTATGTTTTGGCCGAAAGGTGAATGGAAGGTCACTGCAACCGCAAAAAACTCTGCATGGGGACTCTCTACACAACAACAACAGGTGGACAAGATAGTAGAAGAGAAAAAAGACATATGTGCCTCACCTACTGGGGTACCTGTGCACTGTCAAGTAAAGTACTCAATTGATTTGACACTCAGTGGTCCTCTACCTAACCGTCCTGTGTACATGCCCTTTTTTATGGAGAATGAATAAATCGCATGCCAGATCCAAGAGTTATTTCTAAAGGGCCAGATCAGACCAAGCTCCTCACCTTGTGGGAGCCCAATTGTTCTGGTACAGAAGAAGGATAGGACATGGAGACTTTGTATTGATTACGGAGCCCTTAACAAATCCTAGTTAAGGACCAATACCCAATCCCCCATATTGATGATCTTCTCAATCAGCTCAAGGGAGCCAATTTTTCCAGTAAGATTGATCTAAATCCAAGCTACCACCAGGTGCCAATTGAGAAAATTGATGTATGGAACACATCCTTCAAGTCTAAAGAAGGTCTCTTTGAGTGGTTGGTCATGCCTTTCAGCTTGACGAATGCCCCATCCACATTCATGTGAATTATGGATGACATATTACAACCATTCAAAAACTCATTTTTGGTCATATATCTGGATGACATCCTCATCTTCAACAAAAATTTGGAGGAACATTTGAAGGATTTTCAATAGGTCTTGGGAACCCTAGGAAAACACAATTTATATGCCAATTTGGATAAGTGTTCCTTTGGCATGCAAAAAATCAAATATTTGGGATAAATCGTGGATGAGTAGGGTGTGCATGTGAATCCAACCAAGATCCAAGTCATTTGCGATTGGCCATCCTCGAAGCCAATGTCTGAGCTCCACAGCTTCTTAGGCATCGCCAACTTCTACTGCAGGTTTGTGTTGGGGTTCTCCCATATCACTTGGGCCATAAGGCAGGTGACCAAGGGTGGAGTGAAGGCCAAGTTTTTGTGGGTTTCATCCCAACAAAAAACATTCGAGGATTTGAAATTTTCCTCTACTCAACACCAATCCTTATTCTTCGAGACCTACAAGAGTCATTTGAGATTGAGACAGATGATTCATATTATTATATCGGTGCAGTACTCAATCTGCATGGGAATTTGGTATTCTATCACAGTGAAACGCTATTTAATGTTGTTCGCAAATACCCCACATATGAAAAAGAGATGTACTCCATTGTGCAAGCATGTCGATAGTGGAATCATTACATTCTCAGGAAGAAAACAATCATCCACACTTATCACGGGCCTCTACAATTCTTGTAGACATAAGGAAATTTATAGAATGACTGCCATCAGAAGTGATCCATGTACCTGCAACAATTCCACTTGAACATCAAGTACAAGAATGACAATACCAACCATGTCGCATATTGCCTCAGTGGACCCTGTTTGTGGTGCTAACCACAGTTCCTAACTATTGTGGGCATGAGACGTCTGAGTGGCCACAATTATATAATAATGACTTTGACTTTGTTGTTATTTATCATACATTGAGTGCAGGAAAAATAACTCCAGACTTTCATCTTCAGGATGGATTACTATGCCATGTGATCCATCTTTGTGTTCCTTCAAGAGAGCGTGGAAATATGATCTGGGAAGATAATTACATTTGGGAAACATGACATTTTGGTGTAGAAAAAACAGTCGCAGTACTGCAAAATCATTTTTATTGGTCGAAGCTTCGATAAGATGTCTATAAGTACATCATATCCTTC
Organism: Picea sitchensis; assembly: GCA_010110895.2. Classification (NCBI taxonomy): domain Eukaryota; kingdom Viridiplantae; phylum Streptophyta; class Pinopsida; order Pinales; family Pinaceae; genus Picea; species Picea sitchensis. The sequence goes on along the minus strand of SNQJ01S0132442.1, from coordinate 11,650 downwards.
ACTGCTTGCATCGTTTCCAAGACCATCATCAAGAAACAAGGGTTATACACCCCTTTTCCTACTCCAGATAGTCCTTTAAATTCCATCTCCATGGATTACATGTATGGTATTCCTTCAACCAATCATGGGCATGATTGTGTCTTCGTGGTTGTTGATTGATTCTCTAAGATGGAAGTTTTGGCACCTTGCAAGAAGAGCATCAAAGCTGAGGCCACCGCCAAGCTCTTATTTGAACATGCTTGGGTTCAATTTGGGATACCGCGAACCATTATCTTAGATCGATATGGTAGGTTCATGAGCACTTTTTGGTCCAACCTATGGTCAATGATGGACAACAATCTAACCAAATAGACTTCCTTCCACCCATAGACTGATGGAAAAACAAAGATAGTCAACAGGATAATTGTCCATATCCTAAAGATGTACAATTCCAAACATCCATGCACATGGGATGAAAGTCTTCCTTATGTTAAAAATAGCTACAAAAAATCCCTCCACATCTCTATTGGCCACAACCATTTTCAAGTGTGCTTGGGGTTCCAACCATTGGCATAACTCTGCCCATTGCGACTGCACAAGAAGAGTAATCCCATGCTCAAAACAGGGATGATCGAGAAACCAAATTTGTTGATTGAATCTATCACATCCAACGACAATTTCATGATTTTTTTAGAAAACCAATTCCAAGTACAAACAGTGCCACGATCAACATCGGGTACCACACAAGTTTCAGGTGGGAGATAAGGTATGGTTTCATTTGAGGAAAGAGCGCCTCACATGACCCCATCAGAAGATACGCCCACTCTGATATAGGACTTGCACCATCACCAAGGTTATGGGTGAGAATGATTTTAAATTAAGTATTACTCCTTTCCTTGGCTTTCTCCCATTATTTATTGTGGAACTACTCCGACCATATTTTCCACCTCTCCTGGACACTTCAGACATGGTCGAGCACTTGGTTCCCACATAACTCAATCCTCAATATTGACTACATTGGACATGTGAAAATTGATCGAATCATGGACACCAAGATAAAGGGCAGGCGCCAGCGAGACACCCAACTCTATCAGGTCATCAAAGTAGGGCAGTGTCTTCATCAAGGAAAGTGGCTCACTAGGAGTCAGATTCAACAATTTTTTCCCCATCTAATGGAGGAACTTGACTCGATGGGGACCATTGCTTCCTTAGTGGGGAGAATTGATCTAGGTGGACATCAATGGCCTCCCACCTATTCCAATGGCTCAAATCACAGTTTCCATCTTGGTATTTTTTCTACAGTTTTTCGGGTCCCAAAATTTTGGGGTTGTTTTGAGTCCTGAAATGATGTTTTTTTGACTTGGAAATTTCCAATAAATTATTTTTAGGATCTATTGGTCCATTCAGAATGTGTACTCCTTGTCTATACCTTTCCAAAGGGGTATCGAGCACCCCAAATCAATATTTATGCAAAAGTTGCACCTTCGGGAAGTTGATGTATCAACTACCCCCATTGGGGCCCACAAACCTTTTGGAATTTCATCTTCCATGGTTAGGGTTTTGGGTGTCTAGTGTTTTCTCATTTATTCTTTAGTTAAAAAGTCCTTTGGAGCCTCATTGTAATCAACTTCTTACGAATGAGCATAGCCGACGTATCTCTCTTCAGAGATAAGATACCATCATTCTAGCTAGCTTGTGTGCTTTGCATTTTATAGTCTTTTGTATTCTAGATAGTCATTAATAGAATTTGAATTTTCTTGTATTATTGTGTTTCTTGCAATATCTCTGTGTGAGAGTGTTCTTCTTAAGATGTTTGATTTGTGTGAAGATACCCTAGTTTTATAACAATATCAAATCCAATAGCAAACCCTTTCCAAACTAGACCTGAAGTATTGGAAGTGATATGTCTTTGTATCACAAAATTCCAAGCAATCAAGTATCTAAGTGATTAGAAATATTGGTTCCAAATCTAGCTTTTGGAACCCATTTTGAGGCTTCGATGACCTTTCTATCAACAAAGTGAATAAGTAGTAGATAAGAAACTAACAAGGAAGTTAACAACAACAAATTCAACATTGTTTTATCATAATAATAACATATCGTGACATCAATGTTATGCACATGAACACAAATGTTATAGATAGAAAAATGGGATGCCATTACAATCTCTTCAATACTGGATTGTAGACTGCACACTGCACATGGCTTCTCTCGATGCAATAATGATTTTATACAAAAGTCTAATTTTACTTTTTGGGCCCTATGAAATGAGGTTTACTTATGAACCAAAATTGAACAGAGTGTCGACCTTGTTTTCCTAATGCAAATATTGATACAGAACATTGTCATCATCTCCTTGTCCTTTTTGTGATGGAGGATACTCAATTTCACCTCCTTTTGTAATATTTTTCATACAATTTTCTCATCTACATATGATTTTATTTTTGTAGTCTCTTTCCCTACATCCGGAACTAGGATATTATTCTTCTTACACTCTTACTTGTAGTTCTTGAGAACTCAACTCTAAATGCAGCTTCCAAGATTTTTGTTTTGTGTGATTATCATTGTTGCAATATTCAAAGTTATTTTTGGTTCCTTTCACACATGTAATGTGGCAACATTGTTCTTATCTTTCCCGTTCTTCTTCTTGCCTTTATCGAAAGCTCCATGTTGGTCTAACTTGATTTGAACCAATTGGTTGTCTATTTTTTTTTATCAAATTCAGTGTATTGGGCTTGCACACAGTCTTGATCAATGGAATTGGGATTGAATATAATAACTTTCCTTCTTACATGATTTTAAGGCCACCCAAGTGCTTGATGACCACATTAGGGCTCTTGTGAGAGATACCCAATTGATTTTTTTATTTTTATTTATTTTTAGCGTACTCTTGTGCATCCTTCTCTCTGACAATAGTAATGTTATTAAAACCATTAGTCCTCTTCATATATTATAGCATAAATTGGGACTTGAAAGTGTGTTTGAATACCCCCACTTAGTTATTGGTGGGTCTCCCTCCAACATAAGAATCTCAATGTTGTTGGTCATTAGTGATCCAAAAAACATAGGAAATAAATGTAAACATTAGCTTGCAAGACAGGTGTTCATCACCGAATTAAGGATTAGGTTTAAGGTTTTGATCTTGAGTAACTAGGATTTATCAATTGCCTTCCTTTATGTCATGTGGAACTTTTCTTGTAATTGTTGTGGATTCCCTTGAGGACAACCCAAGGTTGAGGAATGTTCTTAATATGAATAGTAATATTAAAACTTGTAACTTTTTATTCATTTGTCATGTAGTATCATATCTCCATGGTTGTGATCCATGAGCAAAAAAGTCCCAATGTTATTGGTCATTAGTGATCCAAAATACTTAGGAAATAAATGTAAAATTATCTTCGTGGAAATAAATATGTTAATCACCCAATTAAATATTATCTTTAATGTTATGATCTTAAGTAATTAGGGTTTATGAGTTTCCTCCCTTTATCCAATGAGGAATTTTTCTTATAATTGTTGTGGTGTTCCTTGAATACCATAATGCCTTGATGACCACCTAAGGTCGAGGAATGTTCTTGATATGAATAATTTCTTTAAATGTGTAACTTGTATTTTTTTGTCATGGGTATCAGAGCTCCATGGTTGTGATCCATGACTTGCCTCAATGAATGTAAACATTAGCTTAGGTTAAATAAAGGTTTTAATCAACTAATTAAATATTAGGTTTAAGGTTTTGATTTGGATCAATTAGGGTTTATGAGTTCCTCCCTTTATCTAATGAGGCATTTTTCTTGTAATTGTTATCGAGTTGCTTGAGGACCATAGTGCCTTGAAGACCACCCAAGATTGATGAATGTTCTTGATCTAAATAATTTTCTTTAAAATTGTAACTTGTATTTCCTTTGTCATGTGGTGAAATAACATGTAACATGTATTTCCTTTTTCATGCAGTAAAAAAATATGTAACTTGTATTTCCTTTGTCATGTGGTATCTGAGATCCATGGTTGTGATCCATGAGAAAAATAATACGGTATGCACCCCTTGATCAAAATCACACAACACACTAGAGAAAATGAGATACAAATCGACGAAGGTCTATTATCCATATTTTCACCTATTGAATTATATTCAACTTGTTTTTTATATATACTAGGAATTTGTTTTTTCAATGTGTGTGTGTGTGTGTGTGTGTGTGTGTGTGTGTGTGTGTGCACATGTGAGTTTGGTATCCACGATCTCAACTCCAATAGTAAACACTTTCCAAACTATATATGAAGTGCATTGAGTGATTTGTCTCTGCATCATAAATAACAATCCATTAGTGATCTAAGTGATTAGAAAACTTAGTTCAATATCTAGATTTTGACACCCATCACGAAGCTTTGACAATCTTGGTATCAACAAAGTGCACAAGTAGAAGAAGAACAATCACACACACACACACACACGCCCCATCCCATTCCCCTTCTTCTTCTCTCCCTTATTAGAAAATCCATGTTGGTCTAGCTCGATTTGGACCAATCAATTGTCCTATTTTCTTATCACATCCAATGAATTGAGCCCACACATAGTCTTGTTTGATGGTATTGGGATTGAATAACATAAATTTCCATCTTATATGATTGTTAAGGCCACCCAAGTACTTGATGACCACATTTAGGTTCTTGGGAGAGATCTCCAACTAAATGATTTTTTTTTAACTATGTAGTGTACTCTTGTACATCCTTCCCTCTATTGGTAGTAGTGCCACTAAATCCATAGGTCCTCTTCGTACATGATAGTGTAAAACTAGACTTGAAGATGTTTTTTAATAACCCCACTTCATTACTAGTAGATCTCCCTCTAGCATACTAAGACTCTTATTATTGTTGGTCATTAGTGATCTAAAAGACTTAGGAAATAAATGTAAAAATTATCTTAGAGGAAAGAAAGGTGTTAATCACCCAATTAAAAATTATGTTTTAAGGTTTTGATATTGAGTTTATGAGTCGCCTCCCTTTATCTAATAAGGCATTTTTCTTGTAATGTAGTGGAGTTAATTCAGGACTACAGTGCCTTGACAACTACCCAAGCTTGAGGAATGTTCTTGATATCAATAATTTTCTTAAAACTTGTAATTTGTATTTCCTTTGTCGTGTGGTATCAAAGCTCCATGGTTGTGATCCATGAGTTGCCTCAAAAAATATAAACATTAGATTAAGGGAAATAAAGGTTTTAATCACCCAATTAAATATTAGCTTCAAGGTTTTGATCTTGACTAATTAGGGTTGATGAGTTGCCTCGCTTTATTTAACGAGGCATCTATCTTATAATAGTTGTGGATTTCCTTGAGGAAAATAGTGCCTTCAAGACCACCCAAGATCGAGGAATATGCTTGATATGGATAATTTTCTTAAAAATTGTAATTTGTATTTCCTTCGTCATGTGGTAAAATAATATGTAACTTCTATGTCCTTTTTCATGTGGTATCTGATATCTATGGTCATGATCTGTGAGAAAAATAGTATGGCAAGCACCCTTCTATCAAAATCACACAACACACTAGAGCAAGTAAGATATTGATTAACAAAAGTTTAATATCTATCTTTTCACATGTTGAATTATATTCAACTTGTTTTGTTATAAATACCACAAGTTTTGTTTTCCAATATATACATGTGGAATCTCCCCCAGGATGTAGAATAGTCGATGATGGAGTGTATTGTTAAGGCACTCCATTATGTGAAGTTACAGGTTCAAAAACCTCGACCAACCTTGTGTGTTGCATGAGGGGTCGTCTTGGCATTCCTAGGGTTATAGTGGTAACAGTCAGATAACACAACCACATGTCACATGAGTACGTGCCCGACTAGTTGTTGATTTCCCTAGTAAAAAAAAAGTGTGTGCCTGCACACACACACACACACACACACACACATGTGGAATCCACAATCTCAACTCCAATAACAGACCCTTTTCAAACCAAATATGAAGTACCTAGAATGATCTACCTATGCATCATAAATTCCAAGCTATCGATGATCCAAGTGACTAGAGATCTCATATATAGATCTCGCTTTTAACACCCATTATGAGGATTCAACAATCTTGATATAAAAAAAGCACACAAGTAGCAAAAGAAAAACCAATAAGGAAACTAGCAATAGAAAAAAGTTGACCTTTCTCAACATAAGAATCACAAATGTTGACATCAAAATTACATACATATGTTGACATTAGTGTTATAGATGGAAAAATAGGACGAACATTACATTATAGTCAATAGTGGTTTGTAGAATGCACAAGGTTTTTCTCAGTTCAATAACATTAGTTATCTATGTAAGGAATAGTTATCTACATGGTCAAGAATGTGATTTTCTATGAAAATGTTTTGTAAGGGAAAAGAGAAGTATTATCTTTGAGAAAATATTTGCAAAAGGGAATGGAAAGGTCAAAAGGTCAAAGTCCATAAAGTGTTATTATTTAAATCAATTATTGGAGGATTATACACATTTTGAATATACAATTTTCAAATGTAACATGGATGCCTTTTTTTTTTTTTTTGTTAGTTTGTCTGTGACACGTGGGACTAACATGTGGCTAAGAAATCGCGACTCAAGGGCATCTAAGCCGTCAAAATCACCCGGGGATCGCACCCAACTGAGCCACACCAATCCTTAACAGGGCTGGATTTTTTTTTCCCCGCAGGTTTCAAACCGGTGACTTTAACATCATGGAGTGCCTTAACAACACACTCTGTCACCGATTGTCCTACACCTCGGGGACTATTTTTGGATTCCCTTTTGAATAATAAAGGAGGAAGGGTATTTGAGGGAGATAATAAGAGGATGATTGTATGAAACCCACTAGAAATCTAAAAAAGGGGGTTAAAGTATTATTTTTGGATTGTACTCTTATGCCCTTTTGA
>SNQJ01S0132439.1:0-36071 GCA_010110895.2 Picea sitchensis | reverse complement strand
GAACCACGTAAATCTGTGTCTCTCTTGTATTGTGTATCTTCTGTGTTTTGTTTCCGCATTTGTTTTATTTTATTGCTTCGCGGTCCTATTTTTTCTAACACCACTTAGCAGGACAGTTGAGAGTTAGTGAGGCTATGATCGTGACAACCACTAGATGTTTTGATGACACACATGCATTGGTGGCCGATTACTGTTGGGAGGCATCAATGGCACATGGTAGTGCAGATGAGGGATTTTCCATGGATGACTTTCATACTCTAAGGGAGAGAGTATCTATGATGAGGATCAATTACCAACAGTTGTTGACTGAAAGGGACTACCTATTGAGGATTGGTGAGATGTATCATGAGGCTCTGAGGGAGAAGGAGTTAGAGCTGGATAGACTTACTTAGGAATTGGAGAGAATTAGAGGATTCTTGAAAGGCACACAGACAAACCTCCAAGAATCAGAGTCCAGATCAGATGAGATTCTTGAGGAGATCTGTCAGAGATCCACTTCATCTATCCTAGTGGATACTCATATATGTCCTTCGGTCACATGGCTAGAAGATGGTGGTGGTCTAGCAGAGGAGCACCAGTTGATGGAGGACACTTCCATTTGTGTCCAAAGAGCGGTTGACCTCCATGTAAAGGTTGATCCAGCAGTACGCCCAGGATCTACGATGCAACAGGAGTCTATGGGAGACGACATGTGTATTCCAGAGAATACAATGGTGAGTGATAGCTCACAGAGGCATGCCGAGATGTATGGTGGGATTCAAAGGGGCGTATTTCCTTGCAGAGAGGAAACCCACTTAGGGGAGCATGTAGATGCTACTCCTTGGCAACAACACACAGTTATGAGACCTCACCTTCACCATTTCAACAATGGCATGGGGGTTGAGTGATGGATATTGGTTTACCAATAGATGGAGGAGTTATGTTCGGTTGTACCTGATTATTGGGGTTTAGTGATGACTATAGGAAAGTAGTTATCATGGGTACCAGTAGATGTTCTTTTGGTCAAATCCTTAGGATTGACTAAGATAGGTGGTATTTTTTAGTCCTACGGACAACTATAGATTTTTTTGTTATCCTTTCCCGACACTTTTATCATAGGTAGCAGCATGAGGAGGGATTGGCCATGGATGAGGACATGGGGAGTGGCTAGGCCGAGACCACCTAACAAGAGTATATTTACGGCATCCAGCTGGATAGAGGTGGATCGTCATAGGTAGCTAGTTGAGACTTGGTGTGTGATGGTGAGCATCATGGACTTGGAGATAGTAGATGAGCACAGAGGGCTTCTGACAATGATCAGTCTCACACAGGAGCAGTTAGAGGAGATTGGAAGTGATAAACTTCCAAGTTTACCATGGGATCTGGGTGTTCATTTGGCTAGCATGATGTCTTACTACAAGGTGACCCAGGTTGTGCCAGAGAGCCACATAGGCCACCATGGGTTAGTTTGGAGTGGGTCTACAGGGATTTGTCTGATGGAGCGATGCATCTTTTCACTCTTGCTCATCATGATCGGACGTGGATATGGGTGGACAGGTACTTACTCTACAAAGATGTCTTTAGATATATAGTTTATGGACAACAGGTCTGATGGTCATAGGTATTTCAACTTGAGGATCCAGGAGAGAAGGGTCTAGTATGTATGCAGGGGGCAGACAATCATGGTTAGAGTAGTGCAGGGCCAGCATGGTAATCTTCGACATAGATTAGCATGGGACCCAGGGATTGCAGGATTGATAATTTCACTGACTGATAGGGGAGAGTGGACCATTGCAGGGGAAAATTATTCTAACTTTCCATTGAACTTCAATGTTGAGAGGAGTGCATCGCTTGCGGGTGTCCCACAGAGGTCTTGCAACACCTCATTCGGGAATCAGCATGAGCAGTTGATGGAGGACGTAGAGATATTGGTAGAGACTTGGAGGATGGATTCATTCCGATATGAGGCCATGTGTCATATGCAGGAGACTCCCAGAGTTGGTATATTTCAGGGTTATACTTCCCAGGGTCTAGCAGCTCATGACTTGACATGGGACCCATGGGGCAAAGTGTATGAGTGTTCATCTTTGGATGGGTTATACTGTGTATCTCATAGGTGGACATGGGATTCTGGTATTTCATTTGATGGGATTTGGTTATTTCTTGAGGACAAGAAATTTTCTAGCAGGGAGGACTGTAATGTCCCCACATTGGGACATCATCACAGTGTAGAGGTTTATGATGACCAAAGTAGCCAGATGGATGTTATAGCATGTACATGGGTTATTGAGGGTCATTGTGGGGTCCAGCTTGCATTTCTCATCCTATTTCATCATTATGAGACATTCTGCACAGATTGGCTTTGGTTCCGTGGCATTCTGACGATTTCCATGGTTCTGAGTATTTTTTGCTATAAGTCAATTAAATTCACTGAAGAGGTCATTTTGGGCACTATACTTGGAGGAAAATCCCAGTGTAATAGCTCATTGGAATCGGGAGGAACAACACTACAGGATAGGATGACGAGAAGTGACTTTCAATGGCCAGCGAAGCCACAAGGAGACATAAGGTGTTTTTCAGAGGTAAAAAGGTTAATTAATTAAATAAAGTGATTTAATTAATTAATTAAATATTAATAAAATGAAAGTCACTTTGGAGGGACAAGAGGAGAAAAAAGTATAAAGGAAAGGCAAGGGCCTCTACTCATGCATTCATGTGTGATCATCTTTTGATATCTATCTTTTAGCTAGTGAGCCCAACATTGGGGGTTTTGAGGGTTTTGAGGGTTTTGACTTAATAAACCCTAGAGGACGATTCAGTGGTGAAAGATTCCACCTAGATTGTCCCAAGCTTGGTCTCGGATATGAAATACTCTCCCACACCATTATAGTTCCATCTCTACTCAGTTGCAGGAGAATTCTACATCAGTTGCAGTAGAAGAGAGAGATAGGGTGCACCAGTTAGGGTATCCAGCAAGAGGGGCGCACCATACATTGAGGGAGGATTTGTCCTAGCTGAGGAGAAGTGATTTTGGGAATTCCAGGTATTGGGTTTTCTTTGTAGGTGTCCTAGCACCATTCTTGGTCATTTTCAGAGGTAGTTCAGTGGAGGTTTCATTTGTATTGAGAGTGGGATGATTTCCCAAGAGAAGAGCGCACCATTATTTGGAGGGTAGCTAGATTTAAGGATCTAGAAGGTATTTGGCCTAGTTGAGCACTTGGGTTTTCATTGTCGTGCCCCGATCTATCATTCTAGTGGATTGGTGGAGCTATTGGAGGTCTCTAAGAGAGAGGCCAAATTATCTAGGGTTTCAGGCATCTAGGGGGGCACACCATTGATTTGAGAAGTTTCATATCCAAATGGTTTGAGAGAGGATTTGGAGATTTGATCATCTGGGTTGTCCTTGCATTTTCCTGATCTATCATTTGGCATATTTCTTAGGGTGATTGGACATATTTGACAGCAGGGTCGAATTGTTGAGGAGCTTCAGTGTTCCAGCAAGGCGTGGTACCTTCCATCTTGGGGGTTTAGTAGTCTTATGGCCCAGATCTACTTGTGTTCAGTCTTCATTGTGTATCCAGCCTTTGGAGGCTTATTGTAGTCTTATATTGGGGCATTTTGTAGCAGCTCCTATCTTCTATTGTCTTTATTGGAGCCATTTGATGTGCATTCCAAATTGGCATCTCATTGTATCAGGTTCTTTCTATTGTTATGAAATAAAGATTAGATCTGCAGTGTTTTGACTTGTCTATCATCTTATTGATCTTGCATATGGTTGAGGTATGTTCCATGATTGTATCTCCTTGTTTATTGCTGCAAACACATACAAAATCATAAGCAAAACCCTAAGGCCGAAATCAAGAGGCCATCCTGCAAGTAAACACATGTAAACAAGTAGATCAACAAAGTGTTTGATGAAATGCTTCAACCAGAAAAGTTTTGAAAGACACCCAAAACCGTGATGTTCCTTGCATCTTGGCTTGGGAACATTACAAAAATATCCTTTATTACTATCAAACCCTTGAGGTAGGGCAACATCGTAGAATGGATCCTATTATGTAAGGAATCCTCTCCTCTTCACTTGCCTCTTCGAGGGGGCATCCTCCTATTGAGCTACCGCTCCAAATACAATAATTCTCTTCATGTCCTGTTACATTGCTTGAACCCCTTTATATAGTGCTACCATCACCTAAGAACATTCTGGAGGAGGAATCTTCTAGAAGTATAACCTTCTAAGAAGTCCTCTTACATTTATTATATTTAACTACACATTTATTATATCTAACTACCCTAGTGGGCCTTATTTAATCATATAGTGGACCTAGTCCAACTTACATTGAATGGCCTCCACTATTATCACTATGGGCCCTCTGCCCTCCCCCACTACCTCTCTAGCTACCTTACATTCTCTGAAGACTCCAAACCCTCCTACTCAAGCTATCTCTTTGTCGGAACAAAAGACCAATACCAAGAAACTTGTTGATACCCTTGCAGCCTCATAGGGCAAGAAGACTAAGAAACCTATTGATAACTCTCCAATGCCCTCAACATATATTAATCCTACACCCAAAACATTATAAGAGGTAATTCAACAAAACTTCCCTGTAGTTCCCACAAATAGGAGAGGAGCTAATCGATTTAATAAAGGATATTTTCGAAAGAGTACCTGAAATACAAGAGGAAAACCTTATGAAAAAACCCCGACTACAACGGACCCTATCCAAGTGTCCTTCGTTCTCGAAATTCCTCACAAAAGACTTAGGGAAGTGTTTGCAGAAGAATCAAAGCCTCATAGAAAGACAAAATCCAAACTGACTTCTCCTCATCAACTCCCTATTACTCCTACCTCACAGATGCCTACCCTATATCCTAAGACCGATAGACATTCTACATTTTTCAAGGGATCTAAGCCCTCCTCTGAGATATCTGATCTTGCTCCAACCATTGAGAAGTTACAACAAAAAAAATTTCAGCTGCTGCAACAATTGGAAGAGAGGAAGACTGTGGATATGCATCTTCACCATGATTATAATGTAACCCTCCAAGAAAAGGTGAATTCCCTTTAAAGGTTGGTTTAAGAGATGACCAAAACCAACTGCAACCTCAAGGAAAAATTGAAGCAACACAAGAGGCACAAGACAAAATCTTCACGGCAAGAAGGAGACGCTTCTAAAGTTGATCATTCTCAACAAGCTTAGTCATGTGGGGAAATTCCTTTTTGTTTGCAGTGGGACCTGCAAAATATTAGGTGTGGAGGTAATGTTGGGCCCATGATATGGTTAATTTAATGATGATGGTTAGATCCTTTTTGGCCAATATTGTATGTGTATTTTCCTGTTTTGAAGAAGTTTGAAGGATTTTTGTATTAAATCGTCGTGGTTCATACCAAGTACGTATGATTGATGTTTTATGATGGTTTTAAGTATAATTCAACATGTTTTAATGATTCCAAGAAGTTAATCTGTGTTATGTGTGTCACAGGGAAAAATCACAAGTCGTTTTTGCATCCAACACTCCATCTAGTACTCCATCTGGTACTCCATCCGACACTCCATCCGACACTTCGTCCTACACTAAAACCATGGACGATTTGGCGGTTATCATATCAACGATCGATGATGGGAGAATCAGAGACATGGGTTTTTCTTGTGCTCGTGGCCTCCATCTACTAAGTTTCTGACAACTTGGATTGGGTTGTTATGCCAACGGTTTATTAGCTCGCTTTGTTTCTAGAAGCCACCGACGGTTAAAACACATTTATTGTAATTTACTGTTTTTAGAGGAGGTCGACCCTTCCAGTGGTCGAACTCTCATCTTGTAAACTATATAAATACCACATCAGTGGTCAGACAAATAGTGAGGAGAGTAGAATAGTTAAGCTTTGTTTTGCCATTTTCAGACATTTTTCTCTAAAACTATATTTTTAATTTTAAATGTTGAAATCGTGTTGCTTGAGCTTGTGATTCATCATTGAAGAGTAGCCACGATCTGTTGGGGGTCCCACCAGTGGTCTGGGTGAATATTCAGTCAATTAGCTTGTGAATTCACGTAGTGTAGTTGTCATTTCTTTTATTTCATATACATGAGTTTTATTATGTCTATTTACTATGTAAATTGTTGTTCATAATTTAATTGATTCAGTTTAATTTTGTAGGGTACTTATGAAGGCTAGTGTTAATATGCAATAAACTTTTAATTAGTAGGAAACAAATTGCAAGTTTAGATACTAACCCCTGTGTGTAATTAGATGGTAGTTATATTTTTCATGTGCTGAAATAGAGTTTAAAAACAGAGTTAAAACTGAGTATTTAGTTCATGGTTTCTTTGGCATGCTTCCATGGATGGATAGTTGTTAGTTTTAGTTCTCATTTATAGTTTTCTTATCTAATTGCTATTTAGTTTTGTTTATTTAGTTTTCTTATTTATTTTCTTGTCATATGTTGAAATAGAAATAGGATTTAATTTATGTTTTATGAGTATTTCCCTTTGCAATTTAATTTGTTAAAATAGGATTAGTTTAATTTACTTTATGTAATTTCCATTCTAGATCCAGTTTGCAATTTTGATTCAAAGTTTTATTATTAATTTTAGTTTTTAGTTATGAATCTATAAGTAGTACGAATTTGCTTAAACTAGCATAGAATGCAATTGAATTTAATATAATAGTGTTTTTCATATTGTTGATGATTAGTGCATGAATTGAAGAATTACATGGATTTGCAGGGTAGTTGATGTTTCTTCTATAATGATTAAGTTCTCATTGGATTGTCTAATTCATACTTTTCACTTTGCTATAGAAGTTAATATTGAGTTTAGCCCTCTTGAGTTATCGTTAATTGTTAAATATCATCGTGATACCATAAAACACCAGAGACATAACCATCAACACTATATTTGAGTTTCCTTGCTTGTGTAGATTAGAGAATAGTTATGTTGCTTTGGTAGATTAAAGAATAGTTTCTTATCGTATATTAGAAAGTAGTTGTTGATTACTTTTATTGTTATGATGCTTTGAATTTAGTAGATTAAGATTTCATTTTATAAATTAGAAGTAATTGTGAAGTTTAATTTAAGAATAGAGTTCACTTGTTTATTATCTTGATTAGTTGTTTATTGAGTAATCTTTATTAGTTTACTTACTGCAGAAGTTATCATAGGTTAGTTAGTTGATTGCTTTCTTGTTTACTTGCTTTGATAGGATAGTTTTTTGTCTATTTACTTGGTTTAATAGGATAGTTGCTTGCTTGTTCATTTGTTTAATTGTTGTTGCTTATTGAATTTGAGTAGGTTAATTAAAGTAGTTTGTTGTTGTTATTGCTCATTAAATAGATTAAATAGATAGTTTGATTTTGCTTATTGTAACTTTCTTAAAGTAGGATTTTCATTTTCTTTCTTAGGACTATCCATAGATCCATTGTTCAAAAGTTACTTAGGGTAAATAATTTAAGTTTCTTGATAAGGTATGATCATTACTAGCCTTTGTTTGAATTGATTAGTTCTCAGATAACCGATTTCCTTAGTTAGACTATACTACCTCTATCATTTCTTCCTTGGAACATATAGTTCTACAACTCTAAGTTTACTTACCGCGGGTTGACAATTTAATTGAGGGGTTTTCGTGTTTTTTAGTGCATATAGAACAACCATCAGGCGCAATGGTAACCAATTCTAATTCAATCGGAAACATCAATAATCAATGGCGTAATGGTAATCTAGTTGTCAATCCATTATACATTAACATTTTAATGGCACAAGTAAAGTTTGTTAATCCATCATTCATAAATAAATTCAATGGCACAAGTAAAGTTGTTAATTAATTTAGGATGCCAAAGAAGAGTCACCATTCATAATCATCATTTATTCAAGGCACGCGCGGAAGTACAACATCAATAATTACATTTCTTACAATAATTTCTTTATTGCGCAAGAAGTAATAATTAATGTTATGCATGTTTACTCAAGTGATTGAATTTCTAGTGCATCATGAAATCCAATGTAATTAATTAGAAATTGTGGATTTCATGATGCACTAGAAATTCAATCACTTGAGTAAACATGCATAACATTAATTATTACTTCTTGCGCAATAAAGAAATTATTGTAAGAAATGTAATTATTGATGCACTAGNTTGGATTTCATGATGCACTAGAAATCCAATGTAATTAATTAGAAATTGTGGATTTCATGATGCACTAGAAATTCAATCACTTGAGTAAACATGCATAACATTAATTATTACTTCTTGCGCAATAAAGAAATTATTGTAAGAAATGTAATTATTGATGCACTAGAAATTCAATCACTTGAGTAAACATGCATAACATTAATTGGTGCGTGAAATCAGTGATTAACATAAACATTCTTGACGGTAAAATTCCATGTGCAAGTTTAAGATTAGTGCTATTCAATTATCCAAAAATGAGGGTGACAATAGATGAAGCGTTAAAAAGAACCCTTTTGCAGTGATAAGGGTCCTAGTTAAATAATGAAAACTATGTGTAGGCACGAAAAGATGGGATATAAAAAGAATACAAGACCCTAGCTTATCAATTGATTAATATAAGTAAATAGATAAACATAATTATTATACACCAAACGATGTTTAATATTACCTATTTAATATTACAATAACATGTTATTTTGTTTTTCTTTTCTTAAATATATTATTATAATGACTGTGTAGCTGACTCTAGGGAGGCGTTACAGGTGGAAGGTACTGGAAGGAGGCATAGCACCAAGGGTTATACCCGTTGTACAAGCCAGGAAAATGATGAATAAAGACACCATTAACCGCTGAATAACTTAGGGATCCATTCATTGTATAAAAGGCAAGGAAGTCGCTGGGCTATAAAAACGAAAAAGCTGAGTTAACAACAAAAACGCAGAGTAAATTGTTGAGAATTAAAGCATCGCAAAGATATGCTGCGATTTTGCTGAGGAAAATAGCTGCGAGCTCCACGAATTTGCGGAGGAATTTGTTTGGTTCGCTGGGAGGGATTAATTCGTCAAGAATTAATGCAAAACGCACCGAAATTCTGAGTAAGGTTGTGCGCAGAAGGGAGTTACTAGATTGAGTATGCCTAATTCTAAAGAATTGTTCCTTTTAAAAAATGAAGAATTTGTAACTGTCAACGCTATCCACGGGGTCCTGGGAGGTTGGTTTTACAAGGGACCAAAAATAAAAATCAAGATGTTTAACGCCCACCTACCTGTCAATCCGGAATTAACGCCTGCATTTTTTTTGCATAAATTTCATTAAAACTTGGAAACTTTTTATAAAAACAGTAATTTCAGAAATTGGTAATTGTCAATGGTACTTCCAGTAGGCACACCCCATTGGGTTCTAACTCTACCATTGTTACAGCAACAAGTCGATGAGGATAATAAAAATAAAAAGGTGACAACCCCAAGTGAAGACTCCATTATATCTAATCCAGATTTTTGAGCGAGAAGTAACATTTGGAACCGACGAGTACAGTTGTTTATTCCTTTAACAGTAGTTATCAACCAAAATTGGACTAAACAGAACTGATCTGAGTGATTATTTATTCCTTTACACATGAACCGTCAATCTAAATTTAACTAATCAGATCTGGCATGTACTAATTTATTATTCTTTTATGCAGGAACAAACCATCTAGAGCGTCCTGCCTGATATATTCTCTTCCATTATTAGGAGTTGGAAAAGTAGTCCAAGTGCATAGCACTCGATCTTTTAAGTCGAATTGAAATCCCTCACAGAATATTGTATTATTAAAGTTTAAAAGTAGATTTAATGCACGAAGCGGTTTCATAAAATAAACGGTTTTCTCCATGGAACATGAAATGGATATTGGTGGCCACCCACCTATTCCAACTGGTTCCTTGTGTTCATTTTTTGTTCAGCATGTTCTTCTGTACTGCTTTGTAATTGTGAGTTCTACACTTCTGGGGCTGTCTGAAGCCCCACACATCCTCCAGGTGGATACAGGTGGCCTCTCGCCTAATCCAACTGGCTTATTTTGTATGTTTTCGTGTCAGCACATCTTGTTGTACTTCTAGGGCTGTTTTGGGGACCTAAACGTTTTTTTTTTTGGCTCGCCACAGTCAAACTATGGATAGAGTCAAATTTTGATGATGGACTGTGTAGCTCTCTGAAATACCTTTCTAACGAGCTATCACACGCCTAAAACGGAGGTCGTATGCAAAAGTTATGACCCTTGGAAGTTGAGGTACCAAATTACACCAACTTACCCATAGGGCCCACATGACTTTTGACGTTTCACCTTCTAGGGTTAGGTTTTTGGATGTCTAGGGTTTTGGAATTCATGATTAATATCAAAAAGGCCTGTAGAGCCTCATTGTAATCCATTCTACTCAGACGAACGTGTGTAGTAGCCACATCTCTTTTCAAAGATAGCTACCACCATTCGAGCAAGTGTTTTAGTTATGCAGTTTTACAGTTTCAGCCTATTTCATTATTTAATAGAAGATATTGTTCACTAGATATTTGTGTTATTCTTCATATCTTTGTGTTCATTGTATTCAGCCTGTTAATCAGTTTGTTCCGTTTCTAAATCCAGATCAGTGGTATCAGAGCAGTCTGTTCTTCATTTATTTTTCTTTGTGCATGTCCCCGACAAGATCTGGGTACAAGAAGTTGGAACTCGAACCAATCGAGCCATTACAATATTGGTCACATTGAGCCCAACAACATCCCATGGGGGACGAAATGAAATATGATGGGGTAGGAGATCCTATTAAAATGTTTTTCGAGGAATCCATCGTGCGAGAAAGGAACGAAATGATGGACAACTCCGCGCATATCCTTCAATGACTGCCCACAAGAGAAGCATATTCATCAAGCGGTGAAGCAACCCCCTTCAAGGTACAGGTAAATTTTGATATTCCATTATTTGAAGGACTGATATATGCGGATGTTGTACATAAATGGTTGAATCTGCTCGAAGGATTTTTTTGGTCCACAATTTTTCCGATAGGGAAAAGATAACTTTTGCACTCCTCAAGGTCGGTCCCCATGTTAAAGACTGGTGGAATACTTACTCTTAGAAAAGGGTTGTGGATGAATCTACAATGTTTTTGGTTGCCCCTACATGGGATTCCTTTAGGGATGTCATTAAAGAACAATACTACCATGTTGGAAGATATGAGGACCAATACACCAGATGGACCACCCTACGTCAAGAAAGGGACTAGACAATACCATATTTTACCAATATTTTCCATACCCTACGCACCAAATTTGGTATCAAAGACTCTGAGCATCATCCGGTCCTCAAATACCACGACTATTTTCATAGATACATTCAAATAGAAATGGAGTTCCTGGACATTACCTCATTGGGCACAACTTATAGATACGATGTCAAGCTCGAGCAGAGATTTAAGCAGAAACAATGAGAGTGTGGATCTGCAAACCCCTCACAGTTGAAGAAGGGAAAAGTCAACCCCAACCCACATAGCAAGGGACCAAGTTGACATGGCTACCCTCAGGACAACCAGTAAAAGCTGCAACATTAGAAGGGCAATGAGAATATGAATAAGGACATGGGAAAATGGTGTGAGTATGATAAAATTCCTCGGAACAACACCGAAGAATGCCACTCCAGGCAGTCCCTCATGGCCGAGCTGAAGGCTTCTGAGCTAGAGGTCGATTCTGATTCCGAGTCAAATCTTGAAGGAGGGAAGAAAATTATCGATGTTGAACCTAGTGCCACTGTCGCTACCACCAAAGTTCGGCCAAGCAAACCAGAAGAACCAGAGGAATGGGAATGCCTCTTTCACTCGCAGATGTGGGTCAAGGGGGATCTGATTCATTTCATTGTCGAAAACGGTAGTCAGAATAATATGATTTTAGCAGAGGTCATCAAGCGAATGGACTTGCCAAGTACACCGCACCCCAACCCTACACCATCGGCTGGCTTCACCAAGGAAGATATCTTTGTGTCATCTAATAGTGTCATATGCCCTATGACATCAAGCCTTTCAAAGATGAGGTACTATGTGATATTGCTCCCCTTGAAGTTTATGATGTTATTTTAGGACAACCATATTTGTGAAAGCATCATGCTGTGTATGAGTTTAGACCCCACAATGTTATTATTACTTTTGATAGACAGTTGTATAAGATCCCAGAGGTAGCGTCGCCTAGTGTTATTTCTTTAATCTCTACTGAGCAATCCAGTAAGGTCATTTCATAAACTAGGAAGTTTGTCTTCTTTGTGATCTGTGCTCACAAAAAGCAAAAGGTCTCTGCCACATCCATAGGCTCCACATAGTGCCTCTCTCTACAGTAGAAGCAAGTGGAAGAGATCGTGGAAGAATACAAAGACATCTTCGCCTCACCTACAAACGTACCGACACACTACCAAGTCAAGCATCCAATTGATCTGACCCCCAACTTGCCTCTACCTAATGGACCAGTGTATCGACGCTCCCAGATGGAGAATGGAAAAATCAGGCGTCAGATCCAAGAGCTTCTTCAAAAGGGGTACATCAGGCCCAAATCCTCCCCTTACGGAAGATCGATTGTACTGGTGCAGAAGAAGTACGAGACTTGGCGACTCTCTATGGATTACAGAGCCTTAAACAAAATCACAGTCATGAACCACTACCCCATTCCCAGGATTGATGACCTTCTTGACCAACTCAAGGGGGAAAATTTATTCAGCAATATTGACCTAAATTTTGGCTACCACCAGGTTCCCATCGAACTAACTGATGTATGGAAGACAACATTCAAGTCTAAAGAAGGTCTCTACGAATGGATAGTCATGCCCTTTGGCTTAACAAATGCACCAGCCACTTTCATGAGGTTGATGGATGATGTATTGAGACCCTTCACCAACTCCTTTTTGGTAGTATATTTGGATGACATCCTCATCTTCAACAGAACGTAGGAGGACCACATGCGGCATACTCAATAGGTTTTGAGCACTCTGCAATAGCACAAGCTTTATGCCAACTTGGAACAATTCTCTTTTGGAATGAACAGGGTCTAATACTTGGGCTACATTGTTGATGAACATGGGGTACATGTTGACCCAACTAAGATCCAAGTCATTCGTGACTGGCCAGCCCCGACCACACTGACCGAGCTTCAAAGATTTTTTGGACTAGACAACTTCTACTAACGGTTCGTATTGGGATTACCCCATATTGCATGGGCCCTCAGCCAAGTGACCAAGGGAGATGGTAGGGCCAAGTTTGTGTGGGGTAAGGTGCAACAACGAGCATTCGATGATATGAAGCATCACTTGTGCTCAGCTCCAATACTCTCATTTCCTGATCTGCAACAACCATTCGAGATTGAGACTGATGCATCTGACTATATTGTGGGCACAGTTCTCACTTAACACGAGAATCCGATGGCATACCATAGTGAGACATTCTCTGATATTGTCCAAAAATACCCCACCAATGACAAGGACATGTATTCCATTGTACAATCCTATCATCAATGGAAAAATTACATTATGGGGAAAGAGATGATCATACACACTGATCACAAGCCTCTGCAGTTCATACAGACAAAGGGGAAATTGCAGAACGACTGCTGTCAGTAGTTGTCCACCTACCTGCAACAGTTCCATCTCAACATAAAGTATAAGATAGGTATCTCCAATTGTGTCGCTGACTACCTCAGTCGGCCTCTTGTGGCTGAACTCACCATTGTGATCCATTCTCATGGGCATGAAGCATTTGAGTGGCCCCAACTTTATCAGCAAGATCTAGACTTTGCCACCACCTATAAGCTCTTGGGTACATGCGCAACTATCATTGATTTTCACATTCAAGACATAATCTTATTCCACCTGGGCCATCTTCGTGTTCCTACAAGCGAGCGTGCAAAGCTGATTTTTGAAGCTCAATAGAGTCGGGTGGCAAGACATTTTGGCATGGAGAAAATTGTGGTTGTTCTTCAGAAACATTTTTATTGGCCAAAACTTCGACAGGACGTCATAAAGTATATCAGATCTTGCACTTCATCTACCATAGCCAAGCCAACCATCAAGAAGAAAGGCTTATACACCCCTCTTCCTATTCATGAGAAGCCTTGGGAATCCATCTCAATGGATTACATGTCTGGCTTTCCATCCACTAAGCAAGGAAATGATTGTGTGTTTGTGGTCATTGATCGGTTTTCGAATATGGCTATCCTCACATCCTGTAAGAAGAATGTCACAACGATAGATACTACTAATCTCTTCTTCGAACGAGTGTGGGTCCACTTTGCGATACCACATACCATCATCTTTGACCGATACAACAAATTCCTTAGCACCTTTTGGTCGATTATCTAGTCTGTTTTGGACACCAAGCTCACAAAATCCACCACTGTCCACCCCCAAACCAATGGTCAAACAAAGGTCGTCAATCAGATGATTGCGCACATCCCGCGCATGTACAATTCTAATCATCCACGTACATGGGATGAGAGTCTCCCATATGTCCAACACAGTTACAACAGGGCTCTCCATAGTTCCACCGACCATATCCCATTTTAGGTGGGTGTGGGATTCCAACCCTTGGGACCCATTAATGTTGCACTTCATCTTGCCACTGCACAGATAAACTCTCCCCTGATCATTCTGCGATCGACAAAGCCACCATATTCATTGAGCGGATTCAACACATCTGCTAACAGGTCCGGGAAATTTTGCAGAAATCCAATGCTAATTACAAGTAGCGCCATGATCAACACAGGGTACCACAGTCATTTCAAGTTGGCGAAAAATTATGGTTACATTTGCAGAAGGAGCGTCTCACCGGTCCCCATCGAAAGATTCTCCCACTTTGTTATGGGCCTTACACTATCACCAAGCTTGTGGGTAGCAATTATTTTGAGCTCAACACTCCACCCTTCCTTGGTCTGCATCCAGTATTCAATGTGGACCTCCTTCGGTCATGTTTTCCCCCATTATTGGACACCTCTGAGATCGCAGAAGAGATAACACCAACATATCTCAACCTTGACTGCATGGAACAAGCATCCACTGATCAGATAGTGGACACACAGGTCAAGGGCACTCGCCAACAACGAATCCATCTTTATCAGGTTGTCAAGGTAGGGCATCTACTACACCAAGGCAAGTGGCTAACCTGGGGCCAAATCTAGCAGAAGTTTCCTCACTTGATGGAGGAACTCAACACAATGGAGACCATTGCTTCCTAAGGGGGGAGGATTGATAAAGGTGGATATTGGTGGCTACCCACCTATTCCAATTGGCTCCTTGTGTCCGTTTTTTGTTCATCACGTTCTTCTGTACTGCTTTGTAATTGTGAGTTCTACACTTCTAGGGATATCTGAATCCCCACACATCCTCGAGGTGGATATGAGTGGCCTCTCACCTAATCCAACTAGCTTATTTTGTATGTTTTCATGTCAACACATCTTGTTGTACTTCCATGTTCGTTTTGGGGCCCTAAACGTTGTTTGTTTGGCTTGCCACAGTCAAACTGTAGATGGATATAGAGTTTGATAGTAGAATGTGTAGTTCTCTGAAATACCTTTCCAACGAGTTATCACACGCCTAAAACAAAGGTAGTATGCAAAAGTTACAACCCTTGGAAGTTGAGGTACCAAATTACACCAACTTACCCATAGGGCCCAGATGACTTTTGGCGTTTCACCTTCTAGGGTTAGGTTTTTGGATATCTAGGGTTTTGGTATTCATGAGTAATATCAAAAAGGCCTCTGGAGCCTCATTTTAATCCATTATGCTTAGACAGATGCGTGTAGCAGCCACATCTCTTCTCAGAGATAGCTACCACCATTCGAGCAAGTATTTTAGTTATGTAGTTTTACAGTTTCAGCCTATTTCATTATTTAATAGAAGATATTTTTCACTGGATATTTTTGTTATTTTTCATATCTCTATGTTTATTGTATTCAGTTTGTTAATCAGTTCGTTCTGCTCCTAAATCTAGATTATGAAATGCACAATTTAAACATTTAAATACAATAGAATAACATAAGTATCGTAATCAGTGGATGGGCTTGTTGATGCTCTTCGGCAGCTGGCGATCTCCCTTGCTCAAACTTTCTAATTGTCGAGTCCTCACCGGTACCTCCCAACCAATGCTAGGGGTACTCTTCTTCCCCCTTAGCCCCTTGAGACGCAAAGGGGCCACGCACAACCAACCAGAGAAAATCAAGATCCCAACTCGCCTCGCAAGGTTGAGCTACCACTCCCTTTTCGAGATGGGTATCCCAACTCCCAGAAGAAAAAATAGTCAAAGAAATTCCAACAGCATAATCTTACGCATACTAGTCATGACCCATTACTCTTCCCTACCATTTCTTTTATAGAGTTCTTTCAGTGACCACTTGCCAAATGCACATTAAATTTTTTTTATTAAATTTTAATTAGGAAATACTCTCCCCCGTACACTTGTCACCCGATGCCTTAGTAATTCATTTATTTAATTAAATTAAATGTCAATTTCCCTCACCCATCCTAAAATCGTTCCTAAAAATGCTCCTTGTTGTCCCTTTATTCCCTCTATTTCCTTTTAATGACGGGCGCCTTTCTAAAACTTAGTTGTGTTTTATTTAGGAAAGTTCTCTAGCCTAGATTACTTTCTATGTTTGCATATTCTTTTTTGCATCCATTTCCCCTTTTTGTCTAAGTTCCAAATTAGCATGTCTTGCACATAAACAGTAATTAATTCTTAGATAAATTATTTCTCTTTTAAATTCTTAACTTGATTTATTTTTTCTTCATCCCCCCCCTTTTATTAAAGTATTATTTAGTTTTTTTTTTTTTTGTCTTCTCACCCTATTTAGACCTAGGCTCAATTTTTAACTAGGCTTATAATTTTTAAGGCAATTTTATAAAATTACTCATTTAACATTTATTTTAAGGATGACTAGGTCAAAACAAATATTATTTTCTAGGAACCTAGGTTTATTGACTCACCTTTATTAAAATTGTGATGTTCCCTTCAAGATGCACTATGTGATCCAAGGGTGCCACTCACCTTTATTCATGTTTTATTTGTGTGACGTGCCCTTCAAGATGTACTACGTGGTCCAAGGGTGCCACTCGACTCTGACTGATTTTGGTAGACGTCTAGCCCTTGGATTCAATGCTCCATCAGGCGACGTTGTGAGAAACTAAGGGCCTTTAAGGAATAAGGACCTTGCCTTATTGCGCGCCCCTTAGAATCTTCGTGAGCGACTGTCTCAGTCTGCCCTCACGACATCATGAATATCTCGAACTAGGTAATCGTTAACCTATAATTTGAGCCATGAAGAGAGTGATAGTAGGTTGTTGCAGGGATGTTGCCACACCTCTCCCTCAATATATCTAGTTGTTGTGCATGGCCCCTTTACTCCTAATGTGATTCAAATTAGCAAGAAATCATCAGCTTGCATCCATCAACGAAACATGTCAACGATCCATAAACAACATCATAATATAACCAATCATATGTCACATATGCATAAACATAAATACCCAAACCATATATAGACCATTCCCTGATTTGATCTGGAGTCCAAGGAGGTCCACCGATGCCATCGACATCCTCAATCTGTCAAGTGTCCTGCACACTCAAGAGAAACCTGTCAATAACACATGTCTATACATAAATAACATAACATAACACAACATCATAATACATAATCTCATCATCAGAATCCATAAGCAAAGCATATAATCATATAATGAACCGGATAACTTGCACGCAAGTTTCCTCAAATAATAACTCAAATCATGTGCACGCAACAACATGATGTTACATAGAGCTAATAATTGAGGGACATTAGGGCCAGATTTTGGGAAAGAAAAAAACTCTCTTCAATCTATCGCTCAGGTTGGGTTCATCGAATTCTTTTCCATTTCTAAGATAGTTTCCAACCACCTCACAATCCGATGCAATTTTTTCTTTGGGAACATTAAATTCCCAAGAAACTAAGTTTCCATACCATTCCATTTCCTAGAGAATCGGTACACACTTGTATTTTCTCTAGTAAATAGTTTGCAGTATTGTGTAAAAATTCATTATCAATAACCACCTTCTAAAGAAAAAGTTGTAAAACTCCATTGACAAGATTCTAACAAATTACTATAATTGACCATTAGTGATCTACATTAATATCAACACTATATTAAGCATTTATGTTGTTAGAGGCCATTTTTTTAAGGAAAACAAAGTACCAAAAAGAATAACTTCAACGATGACCTTAACCATCCTATTTCAAGGGAAAAGTAGCTGCTTAAAAGGATAGTAGTTGTTATCCTTGAAAACACCATGACTCCAAGCAACTCATGCTCTTCAAATTTGTTTTTTTCTATATGGCTATGATCAAAGGGACTCTCGAAGAAAAGAGAAAAACACACAAGAAATTTTGGTTGCTCAAGAGCATATGCTTGTATCTCTTCCCCTCCTTTGGATTTCATCCCAAATACAATTAGATAAAGGCAATGGTTGGAAAATACAATCATCTTCCCAAGATTTTTCACCCTATGATGTGTGCATTTATAAATTGACCTCCCACTTTATATGCATCCTTTAGTAGTAGTTGTATTATTTCAAGCATGCATCATTAAAGCATTATACACATTGATAAAAAAAAATAACATGCTTCTCTTCATGTTTGATCCTTTTAGGTTCAACCAAGGGACTTGAAATTGTGTAGTATCCAAGAAGAATAACTTAATCTATCACTATTCACACAAATACATGGTTCCTCTATCATTGAATTATATGCTCCAATACTTTCTCTTTTATCCTTGGCTTGGAAAGGGCCAGTCAAGCTTAATTCACATGATGTCTCATTGTTACTGCAACAAGGAATCCATGAATCAAGTTAATATTGAAAGAAAAAAATACTTGATGAAGACAAAGATGATATTTGAGAGTTTGATAAACCCATAGGAGGAAAATGATATTCAACATGTATACAACAAGTTGCATCTACACAATGTACCAAGTGGCTCATATTTGCAACTGAAGTTCCCTAGTGATCAACAAGCCTAACTATATGACCCTTAGACCCCTTGATTATAATTTGTAAACGAAAGGCATGGTGACTTCTTTGGATGGGAAGTATCTTATGAAAGTACTAGAAGAGGAAACATGAGACATAGATGTATGATTACGCTAAACCTCGTTCTGTTTTAGGACATTGCGCAATTCATTTGATTGCTATAATGAAATAGAATGACTATGTGTAGGTATGGTATCTTCATATTTATAACTACCTACTCTTTTACTTGTCTAGAAACTTATGCTATCATAACCCTCCCCATTATTACTCAACATAATCTAAAAAAGTGCTCAAGTATAGATGTGGATTAACTAATTCAACTCTTCACAATTATCAGTCAGATAAGTTAAAATGAAGGAAAACAATCTGCTATAAATTCGACAAATGTGTCTGGGTATGTAATACCCCAAGGACGTGCCCCAATTGCATTATGAATTGTAATTATGTTTTATAGGTTGGTGAGCCAAGTTTATATAAGATGGTGGGCTTATGTGTTTATTAGGCTAGAGAGCCTAAGTGTTGAAGGCCAAGAGCCTGATTTTTGTACATGTAATGATGCACATTATTAATATAAAAACATCTCTGCGTGTGGACCGACCACGACGAATGAGTGATGGGGGACTAAGCTTCCACAAAGTCTAGGTAAGGGAGAGGGGGATGAAAGGTTGGGAGAAGGGATAATATTAAGAGCTTAAGACCTTGGGGATAATAATTAAATATTATTCCAAATATGTGTAAATGTTTATGTTTTATCCTAAGTTCCTGGAAGGGGGAATGTGCTCAAAAGAGGGAGAATGTAGTCGCAGGGAGACAGGTGTCAACCTGGGCACATGCAGTTAAAACCAAAGAAGGGAGACGTGTTGGGGGTTCGACCTCCCATTCTCCATCCTCCATCTAAACTGGCAGGTGTCCATGATTGACCTCTATTTCGGTGTTTGTTCTGGGGGGATCCTTACCTGAACCATTAAGTCTCTGCATGGCATATATGTACACCCTCACGTATCTCTAAAACCAGAACCATGAATCTATCATGTATTGCATGGTTGAGAAACCCAAAATTGCCTGAGTCGTGTTGTGTTATCCCGATGGGCTATTGTGGTCATGGAGTTCCTGACCATGTGAGGTTGTTGCTATTGACTGTGCATTATTGAGCCTTGTTGTTGTATCCTCATTGTGCTGTAATTGGTCAAAAGAACAAGTTTCCATACCTGTGATAAATTCTCTCCAGGTGAGAGAGTGTGTTGAGGAAGTAAGAACTCCTGGAAGGTGTCATGTAGCTTCTACAGAGCTCTGAGACTTCCGGTCCAGTCTGTTGTTGAAGCCCATGGTAAGGGAGGTTTAGCAACTGAAGGACTGTCTTGGTGATAGTGAAGGTGTATACTCCTTGGGTGGGACAGGCATGTGGGGAATGAGAGTCTGTGAGAAGTGGGCATAAGTGGCTCCTGGGAGAGAATCCTTCTTCATAAATTGTGTGTCTTCCGTTGACCTGCCTAGCCTAGGATTCCTTTTCCTGGTGGAGGTTAGTCCCAGCTCAGGGGTGACCTACTGCTGAGAGTGATGAGCAGTGCAGTTTAAGGCTGGGAGGTTTGTGGAAGGTCTGCATGCAATTGGTGGTGTATTATAGTTTCTAAGATAAGTATCATTATGTGTTTTAATTCCGTACTTAATTAAAATGCATGTTCTGTGATACTTGTAATATTATCATGTATTTTGTTGCTAGTTTGAATTGTTGTTAATTCTTTTTAAGTCTGTATGACAGCAGTAAATCCATGTCAAATGTCTTAATTTGATTTAATGCATATTCTTTATAAATAATGCATGTTATATATTTAAGTATGAGAGTGTTTCTGTGAAGTAGTGATTCCCGACAAGTGGTTTGATGGACGAGGACGTTACAATATGGTATCAGAGCATGGTTTCAATGCTGAGCCTGAATGGGTTGGATAATTAGTCATTGGACCCAAGGTTTCGAGGAAATTGTGTTTGGAAGAACAAATTTTTGGGCCCTAGAATGTTCCTGAGTGGCAAGGGGTTGCTTGGCCATGTTACAAAGCTCAAGAGGTGTAGAGGTATTATAAAACCGCAGTCATTGTGGTAAATGGCGATAGGGAGAAAGAGAGATCAACAACAGAAGTGTTGGATCCATAGGAGCTATTCAGGAAAAAAGGAGATCCCTCACGACCATCAGATCTGGAGAAGGTGCAGGAGAGTTATCCTGGAAACCTTTCAGTGATTCGACTATCGGGAAAAACGAGATGTGTTGGTGCACGAACTCTCGATGCCTGAAGCTCTGAAATCCCAAGAAATATCTACACCATAGATCGGAAGATGAAAACTTGACTGTTGGACCAAGCAGAAGGTAGATCGTAATTTCGGAATTTTGACAATTGGGAGAAACGAGATGTGTGGATGCATGAACATTCGATGCCTGAAACTCTCAAAAGAAAAGCGAGAAGGGTGGGATCCAATGAAGTCACCGAAGGTGATGTGGAGCTTCCTAGATATGCCATGTGTCACCGTCTTAGTTGGTGAAGGTCGTACTACGTGGGTCCGAAGGGTAAAGTAGATCGAAATTTCGGATGTTGGAAGATTGGAAGGAAACAAGTGTGGGAACTCCTGAGGTCCAAAGTCTTGAAGTCCTGGGGTCCGAAGTCTCGAAGTTTAGAAAAATTCGAAGATGGAAAGACCACAATGGATTTCAGTCGTTGGATGATGGGTAAACATGGACCGTTGATCCACTCAACTTCACGGGTTCGGTAATCAGAACACCGAGAGATAGTTGTGCGTGATTTGAAATCTCCGAAGGCCGAAAGCCCAAGTAGCACCTAGTAGTTTAGCGTTTGGTCACGACCCGTGATCACATGGGTTGGGGACTAAGAAAGAGGGGTCTATCACCCGAAAGTTACAGAGCCGAGCAAATCTCGGAAGATTCATGAAATCAAAACGTTTTATTAAATCGGATTGGTTTTGAATGCATGGAATTTGTTAAGGAGAGATGTTCTGACAAATTATGGTTGTCTACATGTTGTGATTGCATAAGTTTGATGAGTGCTAGAACCGATTAGAATTTCCACGGAGTGCAAAGAAATGGAAGAGACATAGAATTCTTCCAGCTCAGAAAATGAAAGAGAAGGAATGGACGACCACTTGGGAGTTGAAGGATCAAACTCCAATGGGCATGGAAAAGAGATGGATAAGGAAGGGCGTATGATGAAAATCATTGAAATATTGTAGAAAAGATGCCCATGCTCGTTGAGCTGATAGCCAAAATCTCATGAAATCCAGGGATCAACAGGGTGAATTCAAATTGAAGTTGATGCGTAGCCTGGATAGGATCGAAAAGAAATTGGAAAAAGAGAGTGACTCAAGCCAAACAGGGAGTCGAAGTACCCCTGAGATGAAAATAATATCGAGGAGTGTTAGCAGACATCGTCGTCACTCCCCAAAGCATTCTAGTAAGGAAGCACACCATAGTTCAATCCCATATCCTACCAGAAAGCATAGGATATCTGGAGTGGATGAACTGAAAGAAGAAATGAATAAGATTAAATCTCCTACATTTGATGGAGAGCACTAGAAGGAGGAAGATGCCAAGACATGGTTGTTGGGCATGAGGAAGTACTTCCAACTGCAGAATTATTCCTCTCATGTCGAAGGAAGAATTGTGATGTATCAATTGAAAGGAAAATAATCCATGTGGTGGGATCAACTTGTGCAGGTGCAGCACATTAGAGAGAAGGATATCACTTGGAAGGAATTCAAGAGGTATTTCGAGAAGAAATATTTGACTAAAAGATATTATGACAGAAAGATGAAAGGGTTCTTTGAACTTAAGTTGGGCAGCATGACCATTGATGAATACGAACAAAGATTTCTGGAATTGCTGAAGTATGTTCCATTCATCAAGGAGGAGACTATCAAGATTCAAAGGTATCTAAGAGGATTTCCATCGTCCATTGGTGACAAGATCCAGTATGATGACCCTAAGACTATGGAGGAGACGATAAGGAGAGTGAAATGATTGTATGAACAACAAAGAGAAAAGCCTACTTTCCAGAAGGCTTGGGAAGACACGAATGATTTCAAGATGGATCAGAGAAAGAAGGGAACTAAGCCATCCTTTTTCAGAGATAGTCCTCAAGGACAACCATCTTTCAGAGAGCCCGGGAAGGCTTAAGTGGGTGGACAAATGCCAAGATAGAAACCTATGGAGTGTTGGGGTTGTAAAGGAAACCATAGGTACAGATATTGCCTCCACAGAAATGATAAAGTGAGAGATGTCAACAACATTCAGCAGGCTGAAACAGTGGAGGAGATGGGCAGTAGAATGCCAAGGATTTACGTAGCCCTGGACAACAAGAAAGTTGAATATCAGTCGCCCATGATTGAAGTGGAAGGTATGATCAACAACCATGCCTTTACTATTTTAATTGATTCAGGGGCTAGCCATAGTTATATATATCCTAGAGTGGTGGAAAGTTTGTGATTGTCGAGAAGCAAACGTGAAAAGTATTGGTTAGTGCAACTAGCTACAGGAACCAAGAGGAAAGTCATTGAGTTGGTTAAGTCCTGTCCTGTGGACATGAATGGACTCAGAAAAAAGGCTGAATTGAATGTTTTTCCTTTAGGTTCTTATGACTATCCAATTGGGATGGATTGGTTGGACCAACATCATGCCATATTGGAGTATCGTAACAAGACATTCACTTTCCTGGATGAGAAAGGAAATTGGAAGACAACCCAAGGAATTCCTAGAGTTGTTGTTGTCAGAGAAATCTCAGCAATGCAGCTGAATAAGTGTTTCAGGAAGGGCTGTCAGTTATTTATAGCCCACTTGGAGGAAGCAGCTGAGGATAACATGTCAAATATTGAAGACCATGCGGTACTAAAGGATTTTGATGATATATTTCAGGAGGTACCTGGACTACCTCCGAAGAGAGATATTGACTTTTCTTTAAATTTAATTCCTGGAGTAACTCAAGTGTCAAAAGCTCCTTACAGAATGAGTATGCCGGAGCTAAAAGAACTGCAAATGCATCTTGAGGAGATCCTAAGGAAGGGGTATATACACCCAATCATGTCACCTTGGGGTGCCCCAGTCCTGTTCGTGAAGAAGAAGGACAAGATGCTAAGATTTTGTATAGATTTCAGACAACTGAATAAGGTAACTGTAAAGAACAAGTATCATCTGTCGAGGATTGATGATCTCTTTGAATAGTTGAAGGATGCAAAGATATTTTTGAAGATAGATCTTAGATCGAGATATCACCAGGTAAGAACAAAGGATGAATACATCAGCAATACCTCCTTTAGAACAAGGTATGGTCATTACGAGTTCACAGTGCTGTCATTTGGGTTGTCAAACACACCTATTGTTTTTATGCGTCTGATGAATGGTGTGTTCAGGGACTATATTGACAAGTTCATCATAGTCTTTCTGGATGACATTCTGGTGTATTCCAAGTCAGAGGAAGAGAATGAAAAACATCTTAGAATGGTGTTGCAGGTGCTAAGAGAGCACCAACTATATGCCAAGTTGAGCAAGTGCTCGTTTTATTAGGAGAAGATCCATTAATTGGGGCATATTATTTCGAAGGAATGGATAGTTGTAGATATTGAGAAGATTGAGGCCATCAGGGAATGGTCAGCACCAAATAATGTGACAAAAGTCATATCCTTTATGGTTCTAGCTAGTTATTACAGAAGGTTTACTATAGGTTTCTTAACGATATCTGACGCTATCACTTCCTTGCAGAGGAACGAGAGGAAATTTCAGTGGAAGAAGGAATGCGAGAAAAGCTTCCAGTGATTGAAGCAGTTGTTAACCAGTGCTCCAATCTTGAGGATCGCAAACCCAAATGAAGATTTTGTGGTATGCATCGATGCATGCAAAGAAGGACTGGGAGGAGTCCTCAGTCAGAATGGATTCGTAATATGTTATGAATCCAGAAAGTTGAAAGAGCACGAAAGGAACTACACAACTCATGATTTGGAGTTGGCGGCCAACGTTCACACTTTGAGGAAATGGAGACATTGCCTCATGGAAAGGAGGTTTTAATTGAGAACAGACCATAATGGTTTGAAGTATTTGTTTGATCAACCAACCTTGAACGCTAGGCAGAGTAGGTGGTTTGAATTTCTCTGTGAATATGATTTTGATATCAAGCATATCAAAGGGAAGGAAAATAAAGTGTCTGATGCACTCAGCAAGAGAGTACATGAATTACATGCTACAACCATTAGCATGTATTAAACCGATATAAAGATTAGAGTTTTGGAAGCTACAAGTGCAGACTTACAGTACAGGGAATTGGTAGCGAAGCTACAACAAGATAAGACGCCACAAGGAATGGAAGATTATAAGATAGGAGATGATAGAACACTCTTGTACAAAAACAGAGTTTATGTACCTAATGTCTAGGATTTGAAACTTGTGATTCTAAAAGAAATGCATAACGTGCCTTATGTTGGGCACCCTGGATATCAGAAGACAGTGGCAGCAGTCAAGAGACATTACTTTTGGCCAAGTATGAAGAAAGATATCGCTAAATACATTGTCAAATGTATGGAGTGTCATAAGTTTAAAGTTGAGCACAGGAACCCAGCTCGATTGTTGCAACCTTTACCCATTCCTAAGTGGAAGTGGGAAGTGGTGACAATGGATATCATCACCGGTTTACCCAGAACATGCAAGCAACATGATTCCATCATGGTAGTGGTGGACAAGCTTAAAAAAGATGCCCATTTCATTATGTTAAAGGATACTCACAAGGCAACGGAGGTTGCTGATATTTTTATGAAGGAAGTGGCACGATTGCATGGAATTCCCAAGACAGTTGTGTCTGATAGAGACCCGAAATTTACCTCAAATTTATGGAAATGGTTACTCAAGGGATTCAGAATGAATCTGAATTTCAGTACAACCTATCATCCTAAGTCGGATGGGCAGACAGAGCGGGTGAATTGAGTGATAAAAGACATATTAAGGATGTATGTGATGGACAAACCATCGAAATGGGAAGACTACCTACACTTGGTATAATTCACCTACAACAATGGGTATCAAGCATCATTGAAGATGAGCCCATTTGATGCACTTGATGGTAGAAGGTGCAATACTTCAGTAAGCTAGGACAACATAGCTGATAGAGAGGTAGTTGGGCTAGAGTTGCTCAAGGAAATGGAAGAGAAAATGCTGAAAATTAAGCAGAATTTAAAGGCTTCCCAAGACAGGAAGAAAAGTTATGCTGATAAAAACAAAATCCACAGAGATTTTAAAGTGGGAGATCAAGTTTTTCTGAAATTAAAAGCCAATAGAAGTTCCCTGAGGCTGGGAAACTGTTCCAAGTTGGCAACCAGATTTTGTGGGTCATTTGAAATCCTAGAAAGGATTGGGCCAGTTGCATATATAATTTCATTACCTGCATCCATGACTGTACATAATGTGTTTCATGTTTCGTTACTTAAGAAATATATACCTGAACCTAATCATGTGATTGAATGGAATGTGATCCAGGTGGAACAAGAAGGTGTACTGCAAGTGCATCCCGTGTGCATATTGGACCGGAAAAGAAAACAGCTCCGGAATTGAGCCATAGGGATTGTAAAGGTCCACTGGACCTGGTACGGTCCTGAGGACGCGACATGGGAGCATGAAGATGCTATGCAGGCAGAATACCCACATCTTTTTGAAGATTTTGGAAATCTTGTTGATGTTGTGTGAAAGTTGCACTGAGGACAGTGCAAAATAAGGGAAGGGGATTGTAATACCCCAAGTACGTGCCCCAATTTCATTATGAATTGTAATTATGTTTTATAGGTTGGTGAGACAAGTTTATATAAGATGGTGGGCTTATGTGTTTATTAGGCTAGAGAGCCTGATTTTTGTACATGTAATGATGCACATTATTAATATAAAAACATCTCTGCGTGTGGATCGACCACGATGAATGAGTGATGGGGGACTAAGCTTCCACAAATTCTGGGTTAGGGAGAGGGGGCTGAAAGGTTGGGAGAAGGGATAATCTTAAGAGCTTAAGACCTTGGGGATAATAATTAAATATTATTCTAAATTTGTGTAAATGTTTATGTTTTATCCGAAGTTCTTGGAAGGGGGAACGTGGATGATAGGTTCATTCAAATCCTTTGTTGTCTGGGTGCATCCATTTGTCTAGAACATTAGAGAAGATGGTTGCATCTGTAAATATGAGTAGACCCATATTAAATAAACAACCATATCTAGTATATCCTTCAATATTTATGAGAATCACTCACCTGTCAACTAAACGTGCATGTTCTAAATGTTGGGTATGTGTTATATTCTTTGCACGAGTAGTAGTGCCTGCGTTGTGTCGGGCACGCAGGGGGGTTACCTTGGACCAAGCTGAGAGAGTCAACATTTATCTCAAACTTGGTAGGTTGTCTTATGATCGAATCCATCTCATCATTGCGCCATTGAGATATGTACTTACATCCATGATCCAACCTTATATGTAGCTCCTCAAATTTGATTGGCTCGGTTGTACCATCCTCAAAGCCCTCAATTTGAGCTTCGATTCAGTTAGTTCATGTTAGATATTCAGAGCCCCATTCTTGTTCATCAGGGATTCTCAGGTGGCTTCCATCTCCCTCACACAACATGGGGGGAATCAGTGCTTGTGTACCTAGTTCAAAAACATTTGTATACAAGATTGATTATGTTATTATATTTTAATCTAGCCCATTTTTTCCAGCATCATATTGTACTCGATACTTCATGTTGTCTCACCATTTTATCCATTTCATATCGAACATACCATTCTTATGTTCACAATTAGTTATCTCGATGAGTATGGCTATTCCTACCTCATCCCATTGAGATCATGTAACTTAACACCTTGTGACTCTTTTGTTGACAGAGGATCTTACTCAGCCTCTACATTAGTTGGTTCATCTTCCTATGGCATCTCTCTCTCTCCTCGGCTGCATCAGTCATCTCTAAAATAAAAATATAATGTATTTTGGTCATATGATGTGTTCCTAACCTCATACATTAGAGGGAATCTGTTATCACATAAAAATGACACACTGAGACCAAAAATCCAAGTGTACGGAAATACTCCAACTATGGTATGGGTACCATGACATGTCCCTGCTAACTAACCTATAGAAACTCCTTTACTATAGTCATATTGGCCAAAAAGGACATAAAACCCACTTTTACATGACCAACCCCCTTAATTTTAAGAACCCTGGTTCCTAAAGTTAATTTCATTAAAAATCCACGTTTCCATCATTTTCCACTAAAATAACTTAGAGAACCACTTTTCCAAAAATTATTTTCATTTAATAAAGTTCATTGTCTTTAAGAATCCTTGCTCCTAAATTTAATTTCATTCAAAAACCACTTTTCCACCATTTTCCACTAAAACAAGGGCTACATGGAAGCTTAGTCCCTTTCGAGTAATGTACTAAGATCCCATGTTGTACAGGTCCACTTATTGGTTATCCCATTCGTTGTCCTGGTTGTCCTATTTGTTGTCCTTCTTAGAGGGCTCATGGCTACGAAATTAACTAAAAGTAAGATGGAAACTAATGTAAAATGTAATGTGCAAGATCAAGATAAATCAGAGCAAAAAAGGTATCTGTTTTTGTAAAATTGCAAAATTGCAATGGGCATGCTCGTCAGATGCATCGAAGAGTTAAGGATGGACCTTGGTTGTGTGCCCTTTACGTCAATATTCAACACGCTCAAGTTCTAAGGAGGCTGCAAATTGCAATGCACATAATTTGTTTAATACAAAGTAAGAATTGAACTTGTCTCTGTGAAAGTTAAATCAAAGATAAAGTAGGAAGAATTTCACCACAAATTACTCACGAAATTGTATCACATAATTTGTTTAATATAAAGTAGGAATTGAACTTGTCTCTGTGAAAGTTAAAGTAAGAATAATTTCACCACAAATTACTCAAGAAATTGTAGATGTAATTACCATATTAAATCTTTGAAATAACTCCTCGAGGTCCCCATGACCCCCTAAAGTTCCGAAACTCGTAAGTTTCCCACTAAAATGGTATCATGAAAATTGATGTAGCTGAAAATGCATAGGCGAAGCCACACCAAATCTCCCGACATAGGCTACAAACCAAAGAGTGATGACAAATCTATGGGAACTTCAACAACAATGAGGCCTACATCCACACCCTTTATGTAATTCATGCAATCAGGAAGATTATGACCTTTTGGAGTCCGAATCTCTCGAATTAAATAGGAATCTGCTCCGCCCTCACAAACACACTTCACAGAGTTACATTAAATGCCTGTGTATAATGGGTTATTAAATAAAAACTAGACCAAATCCGGGGACTAAATATGCTTACTTGTAACTTCAACATTATTTCCTCTACATCATTCAAGGAGCTGAACAACGTTGGGAGCACACCAAACTCTTCTCTGGCGATATGTTTGTAGATATAATCATAGTTACTTTACTGCTTGTAGTAACTTTGTTGCTGGGTGCATATTATTTACCAACAATTAAGATATATAAAATCTCATAGGAAACATCCTTTTGAAAAAAGAACAAAAACATAAAACACGAAGATAATTCTTACAGAGTTTTTCCTTGGGCATTCAATTTCATCATCAGATTGGACCTCATCATGATACTCGACCAGGCATTTTTTACGGAGGTTTTCAAGACAGTCACAAACTTCTTTGTAACCTAGTCCCTTCAATACTCGAACTGCGACTTCTTTGTCCTCTCTGGGGAAGAAGCAACCGAGGTCTAAAAATATCTCCTTCTCATCACCCTTGAACTCACTTTTAATGTGTCCACTATATCATCTGGCAGTCTTCTCAAGAGCCTTTCCAACTGCCACTTCCAATACTCTTCCTCACGCCATCCAAGAAACTGTCCGCCTAACACTTGTAAGGATAAAGGCAGCCCACTACAACTTTTCCACACCTCCTCAACCAAACATTTGAATCCTTCACATGGTTCAGATTGACCAAACGCATGCCGGCAGAAAAGATCCTGGGCATGGTCTCTCTGCAGTGGCTTTACATTATACACTACAGTTTTTGCATTTAATACGATCGATGTTGGGATATAAATTTTGAAAGTAATTTCAAATTCAAAGATATACATTCTAGCAACAATGAGAACCTCAAATTCGATGATATAGAATGTCGTTAAGTGCATATTGATCGACTTTAAAACACTGTGGCAGATAGATATTTGGTAATAAATAAATATGTAGACCAGAGCATCAACTGCTCCATATATATTTGGGCTTTGAACCCTTTCTGACCTGCACACTATCAGAACGGATATGCATAGTTGGTAATAAATAACTATTTAAAGAAATTATAGTAATAAATATGTTGTGGGGATGTGACACGAGGTAAGGTATGTTCTTTTAATAATTATCATAACAGGATCGATGCAGAGAGAGTGAGATACAAATTAAAATTTGATATACATGTTGAGAATTTAGAGAGAGTCAGAGTCATAGTTGCGCTTAGTTGCGACATCTAAATACAAAACATATTGATTGCTCGAGAATCAACCAGAATTTGAACACAATCATACATGGTAGAGAGAGTGGGTGGGAAGGATTTCTGATAGCTAGTACCAATTTCTATTTCCAAACAAACCACTTTGTCGAAGTGGAAGACGGAGTGAGACGCTTGCTTGCAAGCAATACTTATAATCAGATTTAACTCATTTGCCTTTATTATAAAAAAGGAAGAATGTTATTCATTCTTCATCAAACTCCATATATATCATCTAACGATCAGAGGGAGCATAGAATCGAATAATAGTAGTCAATCAGTTACTACAGTTAGTTGCAGTCGTGAAATACATTCAGGCGTTCTTGCTTGCAGTACTAGTTGCGTGTAGTATTGTCGTTGTGCTCGCATGTGATGCAGATGGAAATTATTGGATTGAAGTCTGATCATATTAATTGTTCATTCATTCGAAGAGTCTCGTAGTAAATATTGATGACGAGACGTGATCAAAATCAAACTACGCCATCCCACAACATTTGTAACCAGTAGACTATTTATTTGGTGGATATTATCTGCGTCATCCAAAACAATGAGAACCTGAAGCCCTTTCCTTGTCTGGTATCTTCAATATGAAAATCACAACCCAATAGACTTTTTAACATTTACCTAATCACATTAAAAAATTACTGTAAGGATATGTAATTGCCACGTTCCATTTATCAACCTAATGCAACCAAACTTTTCATATTATCACAGAGGGATTATGATGCAGGAGCATCTCTCCATGCCAATCCGTCAACCACAGCATCTCTCCATGCCAATCCGTCAACCACTTCAGCCCACACTCAT
Organism: Picea sitchensis; assembly: GCA_010110895.2. NCBI lineage: Eukaryota > Viridiplantae > Streptophyta > Pinopsida > Pinales > Pinaceae > Picea > Picea sitchensis. The sequence continues at coordinate 4,751 of SNQJ01S0132439.1, read as the reverse complement.
TCATGTGCTGAAAAGGAGGCACAGCCTCATTTTGAATTTGTATTGAATGTAATTTAATGTGCTTAGACTGTTGAGCCAGGAAAGCCATGCCTTTGCGTAGGCATTAGATAGGATCGGCCTTTATTGTAGATTGGCTGAGATCTAAGTCCGATTCTGGACTAGACAGCCCCATGGCTGAGATCTAGGTCCGATTCTGGACTAGACAGCCCCATTGCTTACTGGAAACAATTCCATGTGCATGAATTGATGCCTTAGATTGTCCATTAAAGCCCTGGGCAAGTGCATCGAGAATGAGAGTAAAGGGATCGAGAATTAAATCTTGATCAGAGCAAAAATAATAAATGACAATTAATTTAAGCGTCACCGTAGCAATAACACATTGAAATTCGCCCTCTGCCACTGCATCGAGCGATGGGATTGAGAATTAGATCTTGATAGGAGAAAAGATAACAAAGTTGAAAGCCACCGCACACCCTTATTTATGAAATGACAATTAATTTAAGCCGTAGAAATAACACATTGAAATTTTCCCTCTGCCAGTGCATCGAGCGAGGGGATTGAGAATTAGATCTTGATAAGAGCAAAGATAGCAAATTTGAAAGCAACCACACACCCTTATTTATGAAATGACAATTATTTTAAGCCGTAGCAATAACACATTGAAATTTGCCCTCTGCGAGTGCATCCAGAACAAGAGAACAAGAGCGAGGGGATTGAGAATTAGATCTTCATAAGAGCAAAGATAGCAAAGTTGAAAGCCACCGCACACCCTTATTTATGAACAGTGGATTAATAAGCATTCAACAGGTTATCAATTGCTATAAACCCTCCTACAGGGACTATTAACTTAGGGAACCATGTTTGCTAAAGTTATGTTCATTTAATAAAGTTATTTATCTTTAATAACCCTTGTTTCTAAAGTTAATTTCTTTAAAAAAACCACGTTTCCATCATTTTCCACTAAAATAGCTTAGAGAATCACTTTTCCATCATTTTCCACTAAAGTAACTTAGGGGAACCCGATTTTCCAAAGTTGTTTTCATTTAATAAAGTCATAAAAAGCTTTTATGACTTTTTTAGATCTTGAAATTATAAAAAAAAAATAAAAGAAAAGAAAATAAAAAACTCTAAAGTGATGGTTGAAATGAAATTATAAAAAAAAAAAAAATAAAGAAAAAGAAAACAAAAAACTCTAAAGTGATGGTTGAAATCTCACGGAGAGAGGTTGAGGGTGGGAGCCATTTGTGGGTGAATAAAAATTGTCCCATGGGGCGTCCAGGCTCGACCGAGTCTCATTGGTGACAGTATCCCACTCATGGGTAGATCATTCTTCCATCCAACATTGGGGTTGGCCCCAACCTAGGCTCATCCTAGCTTGAAAAAAAAATTGATTCAGTCAAATAGTCATATTTTATTATCTTGACCCTATGAAAGATAATCACTATTTTGCTTATAAATTTAAGAGGTTTCCTCCATTTTCTATCACACAAAGGAGAGGAGCCAAGCCAAGCCACACACTTTGGAAACACAAAAAAACACTCCCAAGGAGGAGGCCAAGGAGCCCATTTCTCCCAGAAATCCTCCATAGGTGATATTGTGACAAAAGCTTTCCATTGGATATATAGTTCATTCATATTCTTTATATCTATGTATCTTATTTGCAACTATCATTTCTTTTTTTTCATTTCTTTTCATGATAGAATAGGGTTTAAAGGAATGTGGATATATTTTTAAAAGTAGATTTTATATGATTTATATCTATTTTGTTTGTGATTTAGCACAACCTCTAGATTTGAAGATCTACTCACCCTTGTTGTAGCTTTACACCAACATTAGTGTTTGACTTCAATTCAATATTTACACTGACATGCAATCCTCGCGCCTTAGGGCCCATTATTGTCATTTCTAAGCTCCTTCGTGCCTAGCAGTTGTCTTAGTTATGACATCTAGCCAGGTGGCTTTCTCCCATGTATCAACTTCAGATCATTTTCTAGTGGGAGGAGCATACATGTTAGGGGGGAGGGTGCAGGTAGAAATTGAAAATTGACAAGTCCTCCTTTTAGCTAATTAGTTGAGGCATGCATTTGACTTTGTTGCTTACTGGACATGCAAACTACTCTACAGGTTCATTTACAAGTACAAAGTGTATCGATTCTAAGATTATCAACATCCAAGAAGGGGGTTTCAACCCCTTAAGTTTCCCCTATGTGCCTAATTGAGGATGCATGATGATAAGTTTGTGTCTTCATCATTTCAATGATCAACTCTGATGCCATTTTGTAACATACTCAACCCCTAAACACTATTAAGATGATGGGGTGTATGCAAATTTCACAATTTCCCACTAAATCATTTTTCTTGAACATAACTCTGACACCAATTCTAAGCTCATATGCCAATTCTACTCTTCAAGAGCTTTCCAATGGTTATTTTCTTACTCAATTATGAGCTAAAAACTAGAAATTATGACCTTCTAAAGTTCTTAAGCATATTCTATTTCCTGCATTAGCCTGCTTATGTGGCACCCTTGGTTAATGTGCCATGACACATTCCAATTGACATGACATGCGTACATAAACCTGCCCACATGGACCTTGTCCACATCACCATCCATGCGGTCCACACCATTACTTGTATGCTCATATCTTTGTAACTCAACATTTGAAGATTTTGAACTTCATGTGTTACGTGGTGTGTTGCACCACATTTCACTTGTGATGGGATACCGTTTTCTGCACTACTAAATATTTTCTTCCACACAATATGTCACATTCATTTTCCTTTCCCTTCATTGTATTGCATCCTTGTAATCTTTGTTCTGTCATAACAAGGGAAAGCTATCCACCTTGGAGTATATTGCATTGATATAAAGATTGTATCCCTGCAATGTATCGCACTGAAAGTTATTTTGATGCGATACGCCGCACCCTTCAAAACTTTTTCTCTTAGTGATAATCATTCCAATCCGTTCATTTATTGCATCACCGTAAACTTTCTTAAAATGCTATTTATGCAAATACACAATAATTCTCCAACTTTCCCCAAAGTTTTTGTAATTTATGCAAATACACAATAATTCTCCAACTTTCCCCAAAGTTTTTGTAAGTTCCAGTTCTGGAAGTTATTTTCATAGGATAAATTTTATTTATGAGATACACAAAAAAGCTACAAGTCTTTTCCTTTAAAAATATCCGGGGGTTTATGCCACTTATTTAATTCATTCTCAACAATACATTGGTGGAATTATAACATGGTTCAAGCCCTACTCATTTACCGAAGATTATTTTACAAATCCTTGTCCCATCCAGACATTTATTTTCTGGGAATCCTAAGCCATGTTTTCCTAAACAATCTATCCAAACAACTCTTGAAGGGGTTCAAGATCATTTTCTACGACCCAATTTCCAAGCTATATATGTATAATATTGTTTTGAAAGAGATTAATTAGTTACAATTTTGTATTGAATTTGTGATTTTGAAAGTTAAAGAAAAAATTTAATGACACTGCACTTTGTCAAAGATATTTCATAATAGAAATTGTATTTCACAAAACAAAACAGTACACTTTAATAAAGTTTCAGAAGAAAATTCCTTTCAGTTTACATAAATCAATTCAGCATCTTCAAAAACCCTAAAACATCAGTAGTATACAATCTCAATTACTAAAATCCAAAATTCCAACTATTTTTTTAATTTTCTTGATAAAATTTTGAAAAAACCTTTGAAAAAAATACTCAAATAAAAATAAAAACATAAAACTTTTAAACTATGTCATATAAAATATAGCTAGTATCACATATAAGAAAAATCGTCGCTGCAGACAAACAAATTTATGGCAAATGCGATAAAGGATTTTCTGCATTCCATAATTTTCGCACCCAAAAGATGTGATCGAACTTACCTATTGATTGAGGTGCATGACTGGCTCTTAGTTAAATTTTGAATTCGATTTTCCATCCAAGATGGCAATAGTACGATTGGTATGCATTGGCCAATGAAATGCTGCCACGTTGCAATATCAACCTATCTTTCACCAAATTGTCACCTCTTTTCAATTAGGTTCAAGATGCCAGCTCATATTGAATTCAATGCCCAATCCGTAAATATCAAAGTAAATTCCTCCATTTACAATGCTCGACAATGTATGTACGGGCTGTTATACATAATCATGCAAAGCAAAATTGTAATAATGTGGTGGGGTGAGGCTGAGAGTGGGAGAATTATAATGGTTTGAAAGTTATAATTAACAAGGTGATTGTTGGTAAAATTGTAATTTTATATTATTCAAATTGTGTTTTTAATGGATAATCTATTTAGTTTTTTCAAAAATTTCTTTAGATTGTCTAAACTATATATATTTAATGACTGAAATTTGTCATTCAAACCATTTTTTTAAATTTTTAACTAGTTTTTAACAAATCCAAAAAAATTAAAAAAACTTAAAACATTTAGAATATATTTTTTTAATCTTACAAATTTTCAAAAACTATACGTATACATATACGTCGTAAAGTATATAAAAGTAGAACTTCCCAGCTTTGAAAGGTTGGTACCTTTGGAACAGTTCGTGGTGGATAAATGCTCCAAGCTAAAAAGAACACAGGGATTCGACCGCTAATAGAGCTGCAAACCCTTTCGTTGTCTTCTTGCAATGCGATCAAAGAGCTCGCAAAGTGCTGAAAATTTGAGGTCGTTGGATTATCCCAATATCGCGGACTGTCCCAAACTGCAGTCGGTGAGGGAGTAGTGGA